>JBAPLH010000539.1:0-131659 GCA_037897445.1 Ceriops zippeliana
AGCTTAATTAGCTTGAGGTGATTAGAAAGTCCCATTATTTAGTAATTAAACAATTTCACATTAGCATGAAAAGCAATCCAAGACGAATGACTCTTTTGGCTGATGAACACAAACAGATTTGGAGTAATAATGGTGTTAATGCTTGTTTGATTTAATTAATATACTTCATTGTTTAGCAACATATGTGAATTTAATTATCGCTTTATCAAAAAAAGTGTTTGGAATCAAAAGCATCGACTTGCTAACCACAAATGATGGGAGGTACACTTTATTTTAGAATTCAACCAATTAATATCAATAAGAAATGAAATTTAAGATCAAGAACTCTATTATTTGTTGCAATTGAATGAATTCATGTTATAGACGATTAATGGAAATTGTTTTCATAGTGAATATAGTTGTTAAGAAAGAGTCAACATATAATTTCATGGTCAATGCATGAAAAATTGTTCTTGTAACAAGATGGGGTGTGTAATTAGCTTAAGGTGAGTAGAAACTCTCATTATTTAGGAATTAATCAAGTTCACATTAGCACGAAATGCAAACCCAGATGAATGACTCCTTTGGCTGATGGATGTAAACAGATTTGGAGTAATAATGGTGTTAATACTTGTTTGATTTAATTAATATACTTCATTATTTTGCATCATATGTCAATTTCATTATCACCGTATCAAGAAGTGCGTTTGGAATCAAAAGAGGAGCCTTGCTAACTAGAAATGATGGGAGGTACTCTTTATTTTTGAATTCAACCAATTAATATCAATAAGAAATGCAATTTAAAATCAGGAACTCTATTGTTTGTTGCAATTCAATGAATTCATGTTATAGATGATTGATGGAAATTGTTTTCATAATGAATATAGTCGTTAAGAAAGAGCCAACAGATAATTCGATGGTGAATGCGTGAAAAATTGTTCTTGTAACAAGAAGAGGAGCCTAATTAGCTTGAGGTGATTAGAAAGTCCCATTATTTAGTAATTAAACAAGTTCACATTGGCATGAAATGCAATCCAAGACGAATGACTCCTTTGGCTGATGGACACAAACAGATTTGGAGTAATAATGGTGTTAATACTTGTTTGATTTAATTAATATACTTCATTGTTTAGCAACATATGTCCATTCAATTATTTCTTTATCAAAAAATGTGTTTGGAATCAAAAGCATCGACTTGCTAACCAAAAATGATGGGAGGTACTCTTTATTTTAAAATTCAACCAATTACTATCAATAAGAAATGCAATTTAAGATCAGGAACTCTATTGTTTGTTGCAATTGAATGAATTCATGCTATAGACGATTCATGGAAATTCTTTTCATAATGAATATAGTCGTTAAGGAAGAGTCAACAAATAATTTGATGGTGAATGCATGAAAAATTGTTCTTGTAACAAGAAGAGGAGCCTAATTAGCTTGAGGTGATTAGAAAGTCCCATTATTTAGTAATTAAACAAGTTCACATTGGCATGAAATGCAATCCAAGACGAATGACTATTTTGGCTGATGAACACAAACAGATTTGGAGTAATAATGGTGTTAATGCTTGTTTGATTTAATTAATATACTTTGTTGTTTAGCATCATATGTCAATTTCATTATCACCGTATCAAAAGGTGCGTTTGGAATCAAAAGAGAAGCCTTGCTAACCAGAAATGATGGGAGGTACTCTTTATTTTTGAATTTAACCAATTAATATCAATAAGAAATGCAATTTAAGATCAGGAACTCTATTGTTTGTTGCAATTGAATGAATTCACGTTATAGACGATTCATGGAAATTGTTTTCATAATGAATATAGTCGTTAAGAAAGAGTCGACAGATAATTTCATGGTGAATGTATGAAAAATTGTTCTTGTAACAAGAAGAGGAGCCCAATTAGCTTGAGGTGATTAGAAAGTCCCATTATTTAGTAATTAAACAAGTTCACATTGGCATGAAATGCAATCCAAGACGAATGACTCTTTTGGCTGATGAACACAAACAGATTTGGAGTAATAATGGTGTTAATGCTTGTTTGATTTAATTAATATACTTCATTGTTTAGCAACATATGTGAATTTAATTATCGCTTTATCAAAAAAAGTGTTTGGAATCAAAAGCATCGACTTGCTAACCAGAAATGATGGGAGGTACTCTTTATTTTAGAATTCAGCCAATTAATATCAATAAGAAATGCAATTTAAGATCAGGAACTCCATTGTTTGTTGCAATTGAATGAATTCATGTTATAGACGATTCATGGAAATTGTTTTCATAATGAATATAGTTGTTAAGAAAGAGTCAACAGATAATTTGATGGTGAATGCATGAAAAATTGTTCTTGTAACAGGAAGAGGAGCCTAATTAGCTTGAGGTGATTAGAAAGTCCCATTATTTAGTAATTAAACAAGTTCACATGGGCATGAAATGCAATTCAAGACGAATGACTCATTTGGCTGATGCACACAAATAGATTTGGAGTAATAATGGTGTTAATACTTGTTTGATTTAATTAATATACTTCATTGTTTAGCAACATATGTCCATTTAATTATTTCTTTATCAAAAAATGTGTTTGGAATCAAAAGCATCGACTTGCTAACCACAAATGATGGGAGGTACTCTTTATTTTAAAATTCAACCAATTACTATCAATAAGAAATGCAATTTAAGATCAGGAACTCTATTGTTTGTTGCAATTGAATGAATTCATGTTATAGACGATTCATGGAAATTCTTTTCAT
Source organism: Ceriops zippeliana (assembly GCA_037897445.1). Classification (NCBI taxonomy): domain Eukaryota; kingdom Viridiplantae; phylum Streptophyta; class Magnoliopsida; order Malpighiales; family Rhizophoraceae; genus Ceriops; species Ceriops zippeliana. The sequence continues at coordinate 2,728 of JBAPLH010000539.1, forward strand.
AATGAATATAGTCGTTAAGAAAGAGTCAACAAATAATTTGATGGTGAATGCATGAAAAATTGTTCTTGTAACAAGAAGAGGAGCCTAATTAGCTTGAGGCGATTAGAATGTCCCATTATTTAGTAATTAAACAAGTTCACATTGGCATGAAATGCAATCCAAGGCGAATGACTCATTTGGCTGATGGACACAAATAGATTTGGAGTAATAACGGTATTAATACTTGTTTGATTTAATTAATATACTTCATTGTTTAGCAACATATGTCCATATAATTATTTCTTTATCAAAAAATGTGTTTGGAATCAAAAGCATCGACTTGCTAACCACAAATGATGGGAGGTACTCTTTATTTTAGAATTCAACCAATTAATATCAATAAGAAATGCAATTTAAGATCAAGAACTCTATTGTTTGTTGCAATGGAATGAATTCATGTTATAGACGATTCATGGAAATTCTTTTCATAATGAATATAGTCGTTAAGAAAGAGTCAACAAATAATTTGATGGTGAATGCATGAAAAATTGTTCTTGTAACAAGAAGAGGAGCTTAATTAGCTTGAGGTGATTAGAAAGTCCCATTATTTAGTAATTAAACAAGTTCACATTGGCATGAAATGCAATCCAAGGCAAATGACTCATTTGGCTGATGGACACAAATAGATTTGGAGTAATAATGGTATTAATACTTGTTTGATTTAATTAATATACTTCATTGTTTAGCAACATTTGTCCATTTAATTATTTCTTTATCAAAAAATGTGTTTGGAATCAAAAGCATCGACTTGCTAACCACAAATGATGGGAGGTACTCTTTATTTTAGAATTCAACAATCTAATATCAATAAGAAATGCAATTTAAGATCAAGAACTCTATTGTTTGTTGCAATGGAATGAATTCATGTTATAGACGATTCATGGAAATTGTTTTCACAGTGAATATAGTTGTTAAGAAAGAGTCAACATATAATTTCATGGTCAATGCATGAAAAATTGTTCTTGTAACAAGATGGGGTGTGCAATTAGCTTAAGGTGAGTAGAAACTCTCATTATTTAGGAATTAATCAAGTTCACATTAGCACAAAATGCAAACCTAGATGAATGACTCCTTTGGCTGATGGATGTAAACAGATTTGCAGTAATAATGGTGTTAATACTTGTTTGATTTAATTAATATACTTCATTGTTTTGCATCATATGTCAATTTCATTATCACCGTATCAAGAAGTGCGTTTGGAATCAAAAGAGGAGCCTTGCTAACTAGAAATGATGGGAGGTACTCTTTATTTTTGAATTCAACCAATTAATATCAATAAGAAATGCAATTTAAAATCAGGAACTCTATTGTTTGTTGCAATTCAATGAATTCATGTTATAGATGATTGATGGAAATTGTTTTCATAATGAATATAGTCGTTAAGAAAGAGCCAACAGATAATTCGATGGTGAATGCGTGAAAAATTGTTCTTGTAACAAGAAGAGGAGCCTAATTAGCTTGAGGTGATTAGAAAGTCCCATTATTTAGTAATTAAACAAGTTCACATCGGCATGAAATGCAATCCAAGACGAATGACTCCTTTGGCTGATGGACACAAACAGATTTGGAGTAATAATGGTGTTAATACTTGTTTGATTTAATTAATATACTTCATTGTTTAGCAACATATGTCCATTTAATTATTTTTTTATCAAAAAATGTGTTTGGAATCAAAAGCATCGACTTGCTAACCAAAAATGATGGGAGGTACTCTTTATTTTAAAATTCAACCAATTACTATCAATAAGAAATGCAATTTAAGATCAGGAACTCTATTGTTTGTTGCAATTGAATGAATTCATGCTATAGACGATTCATGGAATTCTTTTCATAATGAATATAGTCGTTAAGAAAGAGTCAACAAATAATTTGATGGTGAATGCATGAAAAATTGTTCTTGTAACAAGAAGAGGAGCCTAATTAGCTTGAGGTGATTAGAAAGTCCCATTATTTAGTAATGAAACAAGTTCACATTGGCATGAAATGCAATCCAAGACGAATGACTCATTTGGCTGATGGACACAAACAGATTTGGAGTAATAATGGTGTTAATACTTGTTTGATTTAATTAATATACTTCATTGTTTAGCAACATATGTCCATTTAATTATTTCTTTATCAAAAAATGTGTTTGGAATCAAAAGCATCGACTTGCTAACCACAAATGATGGCAGGTACTCTTTATTTTAGAATTCAACATATTAATATCAATAAGAATTGCAATTTAAGATCAAGAACTCTATTGTTTGTTGCAATGGAATGAATTCATGTTATAGACGATTCATGGAAATTGTTTTCATAGTGAATATAGTTGTTAAGAAAGAGTCAACATATAATTTCATGGTCAATGCATGAAAAATTGTTCTTGTAACAAGATGGGGTGTGTAATTAGCTTAAGGTCGGTAGAAACTCTCATTATTTAGGAATTAATCAAGTTCACATTAGCACGAAATGCAAACCCAGATGAATGACTCCTTTGGCTGATGGATGTAAACAGATTTGGAGTAATAATGGTGTTAATACTTGTTTGATTTAATTAATATACTTCATTGTTTTGCATCATATGTTCATTTCATTATCACCGTATCAAGAAGTGCGTTTGGAATCAAAAGAGGAGCCTTGCTAACTAGAAATGATGGGAGGTACTCCTTATTTTAGAATTCAACCAATTAATATCAATAAGAAATGCAATTTAAAATCAGGAACTCTATTGGTTGTTGCAATACATGAATTCATGTTATAGACGATTCATGGAAATTATTTTCATAATGAATATAGTCGTTAAGAAAGAGTGAACAGATAATTTGATGGTGAATGCATGAAAAATTGTTCTTGTAACAAGAAGAGGAGCCTAATTAGCTTGAGGCGATTAGAAAGTCCCATTATTTAGTAATTAAACAAGTTCACATTGGCATGAAATGCTATCCAAGACGAATGACTCATTTGGTTGATGGACACAAACCGATTTGGAGTAATAATGGTGTTAATACTTCTTTGATTTAATTAATATACTTCATTGTTTAGCAACATATGTGAATTTAATTATCGCTTTATCAAAAAGTGTGTTTGGAATCAAAAGCATCGACTTGCTAACCACAAATGATGGGAGCTACTCTTTATTTTAGAATTCAAGCAATTAATATCACTAAGAAATGCAATTTAAGATCAAGAACTCTATTGTTTATTGCAATTGAATGAATTCATGCTATAGACGATTCATGAAAATTGTTTTCACAATGAATATAGTCGTTAAGAAAGAGTCAACATATAATTTCAAGGTCAATCCATGAAAAATTGTTCTTGTAACAAGAAGAGGAGTGTAATTAGCTTAAGGTGAGTGGAAACTCTCATTATTTAGGAATTAATCAAGTTCACATTAGCACGAAATTGAAACTCAGTTGAATGACTCCTTTGGCTGATGGATGTAAACAGATTTGGAGTAATAATGCTGTTAATACTTGTTTGATTTAATTAATATACTTTGTTGTTTAGCATCATATGTCAATTTCATTATCACCGTATCAAAAGGTGCGTTTGGAATCAAAAGAGAAGCCTTGCTAACCAGAAATGATGGGAGGTACTCTTTATTTTTGAATTTAACCAATTAATATCAATAAGAAATGCAATTTAAGATCAGGAACTCTATTGTTTGTTGCAATTGAATAAATTCACGTTATAGACGATTCATGGAAATTGTTTTCATAATGAATATAGTCGTTAAGAAAGAGTCGACAGATAATTTGATGGTGAATGCATGAAAAATTGTTCTTGTAACAAGAAGAGGAGCCTAATTAGCTTGAGGTGATTAGAAAGTCCCATTATTTAGTAATTAAACAAGTTCACATTGGCATGAAATGGAATCCAAGACGAATGAATCATTTGGCTGATGGACACAAACAGATTTGGAGTAATAATGGTGTTAATACTTGTTTGATTTAATTAATATACTTCATTGTTTTGCAACATATGTCAATTTAATTATTGCTTTATCAAAAAATGTGTTTGGAATGAAAAGCATCGACTTGCTAACCACAAATGATGGGAGGTACTCTTTATTTTAGAATTCAACCAATTAATATCAATAAGAAATGCAATTTAAGATCAAGAACTCTATTGTTTGTTGCAATTGAATGAATTCATGTTATAGACGATTCATGGAAATTGTTTTCATAGTGAATATTGTTGTTAAGAAAGAGTCAACATATAATTTCATGGTCAATGCATGAAAAATTGTTCTTGTAACAAGATGGGGTGTGTAATTAGCTTAAGGTGAGTAGAAACTCTCATTAGTTAGGAATTAATCAATTTCACATTGGCATGAAATGCAAACCCAGATGAATGACTCCTTTGGTTGACGGATGTAAACAGACTTGGAGTAATAATGGTGTTAATACTTGTTTGATTTACTTAATATACTTCATTGTTTTGCATCATATGTGAATTTCATTATCACCGTATCAAGAAGTGCGTTTGGAATCAAAAGAGGAGTCATGCTAACTAGAAATGATGGGAGGTACTCTTTATTTTAGAATTCAACCAATTAATATCACTAAGAAATGCAATTTAAGATCAGGAACTCTATTGTTTGTTGCAATTGAATGAATTCATGTTATAGATGATTCATGGAAATTGTTTTCATAATGAATATAGTCGTTAAGAAAGAGTCAACAGATAATTTGATGGTGAATGCATGAAAAATTGTTCTTGTAACAAGAAGAGGAGCTTAATTAGCTTGAGGTGATTAGAAAGTCCCATTATTTAGTAATTAAACAATTTCACATTAGCATGAAATGCAATCCAAGACGAATGACTCTTTTGGCTGATGAACACAAACAGATTTGGAGTAATAATGGTGTTAATGCTTGTTTGATATAATTAATATACTTCATTGTTTAGCAACATATGTGAATTTAATTATCGCTTTATCAAAAAAAGTGTTTGGAATCAAAAGCATCGACTTGCTAACCACAAATGATGGGAGGTACTCTTTATTTTAGAATTCAACCAATTAATATCAATAAGAAATGCAATTTAAGATCAAGAATTCTATTGTTTGTTGCAATTGAATGAATTCATGTTATAGATGATTCATGGAAATTGTTTTCATAATGAATATAGTCGTTAAGAAAGAGTCAATAGATAATTTGATGGTGAATGCATGAAAAATTGTTCTTGTAACAAGAAGAGGAGCCTAATTAGCTTGAGGTGATTAGAAAGTCCCATTATTTAGTAATTAAACAAGTTCACATTAGCATGAAATGCAATCCCAGACGAATGACTCTTTTGGCTGATGAACACAAACAGATTTGGAGTAATAATGGTGTTAATGCTTGTTTGATTTAATTAATATACTTCATTGTTTAGCAACATATGTGAATTTAATTATCGCTTTATCAAAAAAAGTGTTTGGAATCAAAAGCATCGACTTGCTAACCACAAATGATGGGAGGTACTCTTTATTTTAGAATTCAACCAATTAATATCAATAAGAAATGCAATTTAAGATCAACAACTCTATTGTTTGTTGCAATTGAATGAATTCATGTTATAGGTGATTCATGGAAATTGTTTTCATAGTGAATATAGTTGTTAAGAAAGAGTCAACATATAATTTCATGGTCAATTCATGAAAAATTGTTCTTGTAACAAGATGGGGTGTGTAATTAGCTTAAGGTGAGTAGAAATTCTCATTATTTAGGAATTAATCAAGTTCACATTAGCACGAAATGCAAACCCATATGAATGACACCTTTGGCTGATGGATGTAAACAGACTTGGAGTAATAATGGTGTTAATACTTGTTTGATTTTTATTAATATACTTCATTGTTTTGCATCATATGTCAATTTCATTATCACCGTATCAAGAAGTGCGTTTGGAATCAAAGGAGGAGCCTTGCTAACGAGAAATGATGGGAGGTACTCTTTATTTTAGAATCCAACCAATTAATATCACTAAGAAATGCAATTTAAGATCAGGAACTCTATTGTTTGTTGCAATTCAATGAATTCATGTTATAGATGATTGATGGAAATTGTTTTCATAATGAATATAGTCGTTAAGAAAGAGCCAACAGATAATTTGATGGTGAATGCGTGAAAAATTGTTCTTGTAACAAGAAGAGGAGCCTAATTAGCTTGAGGTGATTAGAAAGTCCCATTATTTAGTAATTAAACAAGTTCACATTGGCATGAAATGCAATCCAAGACGAATGACTCTTTTGGCTGATGAACACAAACAGATTTGGAGTAATAATGGTGTTAATGCTTGTTTGATTTAATTAATATACTTCATTGTTTAGCAACATATGTGAATTTAATTATCGCTTTATCAAAAAAAGTGTTTGGAATCAAAAGCATCGACTTGCTAACAACAAATGATGGGAGGTACTCTTTATTTTAGAATTCAACCAATTAATATCAATAAGAAATGCAATTTAAGATCAAGAACTCTATTGTTTGTTGCAATTGAATGAATTCATGTTATAGGTGATTCATGGAAATTGTTTTCATAGTGAATATAGTTGTTAAGAAAGAGTCAACATATAATTTCATGGTCAATGCATGAAAAATTGTTCTTGTAACAAGATGGGGTGTGTAATTAGCTTAAGGTGAGTAGAAATTCTCATTATTTAGGAATTAATCAAGTTCACGTTAGCACGAAATGCAAACCCATATGAATGACACCTTTGGCTGATGGATGTAAACAGACTTGGAGTAATAATGGTGTTAATACTTGTTTGATTTTTATTAATATACTTCATTGTTTTGCATCATATGTCAATTTCATTATCACCGTATCAAGAAGTGCGTTTGGAATCAAAGGAGGAGCCTTGCTAACGAGAAATGATGGGAGGTACTCTTTATTTTAGAATTTAACCAATTAATATCACTAAGAAATGCAATTTAAGATCAGGAACTCTATTGTTTGTTGCAATTCAATGAATTCATGTTATAGATGATTGATGGAAATAGTTTTCATAATGAATATAGTCGTTAAGAAAGAGCCAACAGATAATTTGATGGTGAATGAATGAAAAATTGTTCTTGTAACAAGAAGAGGAGCCTAATTAGCTTGAGGTGATTAGAAAGTCCGATTATTTAGTAATTAAACAAGTTCACATTGGCATGAAATGCAATCCAAGACGAATGACTCTTTTGGCTGATGAACACAAACAGATTTGGAGTAATAATGGTGTTAATGCTTGTTTGATTTAATTAATATACTTCATTGTTTAGCAACATATGTGAATTTAATTATCGCTTTATCAAAAAAAGTGTTTGGAATCAAAACCATCAACTTGCTAACCACAAATGATGGGAGGTACTCTTTATTTTAGAATTCAACCAATTAATATCAATAAGAAATGCAATTTAAGATCAAGAAATCTATTGTTTGTTGCAATTGAATGAATTCATTTTATAGACGATTCATGAAAATTGTTTTCATAATGAATATAGTCGTTAAGAAAGAGTCAACATATAATTTCATGTTCAATCCCTGAAAAATTGTTCTTGTAACAAGAAGAGGAGCGTAATTAGCTTAAGGTGAGTGGAAACTCTCATTATTTAGGAATTAATCAAGTTCACATTAGCACGAAATTGAAACTCAGATTAATGATTCCTTTGGCTGATGGATGTAAATAGATTTGGAGTAATAATGGTGTTAATACTTGTTTGATTTAACTAATATACTTCGTTGTTTAGCATTATATGTCAATTTCATTATCACCGTATCAAAAGGTGTGTTTGGAACCAAAAGGGGAGCCTTGCTAACCAGAAATGATGGGAGGTACTCTTTATTTTAGAATTCAACCAATTAATATAAATAAGAAATGCAATTTAAGATCAGGAACTCCATTGTTTGTTGCAATTGAATGAATTCATGTTATAGACGATTCATGGAAATTGTTTTCATAATGAATATAGTTGTTAAGAAAGAGTCAACAGATAATTTTATGGTGAATGCATGAAAAATTGTTCTTGTAATAAGAAGAGGAGCCTAATTAGCTTGAGGTGATTAGAAAGTCCCATTATTTAGTAATTAAACAAGTTCACATTGGCATGAAATGCAATTCAAGACGAATGACTCATTTGGCTGATGTACACAAACAGATTTGGAGTAATAATGGTGTTAATACTTGTTTGATTTAATTAATATACTTCATTGTTTAGCAACATATGTCAATTTAATTATTGCTTTATCGAAAAATGTGTTTGGAATCAAAAGCATCGACTTGCTAACCACAAATGATGGGAGCTACTCTTTATTTTAAAATTCAACCAATTACTATCAATAAGAAATGCAATTTAAGATCAGGAACTCTATTGTTTGTTGCAATTGAATGAATTCACGTTATAGACAATTCATGGAAATTTTTTTCATAATGAATATAGTCGTTAAGAAAGAGTCGACAGATAATTTGATGGTGAATGCATGAAAAATTGTTCTTGTAACAAGAAGAGGAGCCTAATTAGCTTGAGGTGATTACAAAGTCCCATTATTTAGTAATTAAACAAGTTCACATTGGCATGAAATGGAATCCAAGACGAATGACTCATTTGGCTGATGGACACAAATAGATTTGGAGTAATAATGGTGTTAATACTTGTTTGATTTAATTAATATACATCATTGTTTAGCAACATATGTGAATTTAATTATCGCTTTATCAAAAAGTGTGTTTGGAATCAAAAGCATCGACTTGCTAACCAGAAATGATGGGAGGTACTCTTTATTTTAGAATTCAACCAATTAATATCAATAAGAAATGCAATTTAAAATCAGGAACTGTATTGTTTATTGCAATTGAATGAATTCATGTTATAGACGATTCATGGAAATTATTTTCATAATGAATATAGTCGTTAAGAAAGAGTGAACAGATAATTTGATGGTGAATGCATGAAAAATTGTTCTTGTAACAAGAAGAGAGCCTAATTAGCTTGAGGTGATTAGAAAGTCCCATTATTTAGTAATTAAACAAGTTCACATTGGCATGAAATGCTATCCAAGACGAATGACTCATTTGGTTGATGGACAAAAACAGATTTGGAGTAATAATGGTGTTAATACTTGTTTGATTTAATTAATATACATCATTCTTTAGCAACATATGTGAATTTAATTATCGCTTTATCAAAAAGTGTGTTTGGAATCAAAAGCATCGACTTGCTAACCACAAATGATGGGAGGTACTCTTTATTTTAGAATTCAACCAATTAATATCAATAAGAAATGCAATTTAAGATCAAGAAATCTATTGTTTGTTGCAATTGAATGAATTCATTTTATAGACGATTCATGAAAATTGTTTTCATAATGAATATAGTCGTTAAGAAAGAGTCAACATATAATTTCATGTTCAATCCCTGAAAAATTGTTCTTGTAACAAGAAGAGGAGCGTAATTAGCTTAAGGTGAGTGGAAACTCTCATTATTTAGGAATTAATCAAGTTCACATTAGCACGAAATTGAAACTCAGATTAATGATTCCTTTGGCTGATGGATGTAAATAGATTTGGAGTAATAATGGTGTTAATACTTGTTTGATTTAATTAATATACTTCGTTGTTTAGCATTATATGTCAATTTCATTATCACCGTATCAAAAGGTGCGTTTGGAACCAAAAGGGGAGCCTTGCTAACCAGAAATGATGGGAGGTACTCTTTATTTTAGAATTCAACCAATTAATATAAATAAGAAATGCAATTTAAGATCAGGAACTCCATTGTTTGTTGCAATTGAATGAATTCATGTTATAGACGATTCATGGAAATTGTTTTCATAATGAATATAGTTGTTAAGAAAGAGTCAACAGATAATTTGATGGTGAATGCATGAAAAATTGTTCTTGTAATAAGAAGAGGAGCCTAATTAGCTTGAGGTGATTAGAAAGTCCCATTATTTAGTAATTAAACAAGTTCACATTGGCATGAAATGCAATTCAAGACGAATGACTCATTTGGCTGATGTACACAAACAGATTTGGAGTAATAATGGTGTTAATACTTGTTTGATTTAATTAATATACTTCATTGTTTAGCAACATATGTCAATTTAATTATTGCTTTATCGAAAAATGTGTTTGGAATCAAAAGCATCGACTTGCTAACCACAAATGATGGGAGCTACTCTTTATTTTAAAATTCAACCAATTACTATCAATAAGAAATGCAATTTAAGATCAGGAACTCTATTGTTTGTTGCAATTGAATGAATTCACGTTATAGACAATTCATGGAAATTGTTTTCATAATGAATATAGTCGTTAAGAAAGAGTCGACAGATAATTTGATGGTGAATGCATGAAAAATTGTTCTTGTAACAAGAAGAGGAGCCTAATTAGCTTGAGGTGATTACAAAGTCCCATTATTTAGTAATTAAACAAGTTCACATTGGCATGAAATGGAATCCAAGATGAATGACTCATTTGGCTGATGGACACAAATAGATTTGGAGTAATAATGGTGTTAATACTTATTTGATTTAATTAATATACATCATTGTTTAGCAACATATGTGAATTTAATTATCGCTTTATCAAAAAGTGTGTTTGGAATCAAAAGCATCGACTTGCTAACCAGAAATGATGGGAGGTACTCTTTATTTTAGAATTCAACCAATTAATATCAATAAGAAATGCAATTTAAAATCAGGAACTGTATTGTTTATTGCAATTGAATGAATTCATGTTATAGACGATTCATGGAAATTATTTTCATAATGAATATAGTCGTTAAGAAAGAGTGAACAGATAATTTGATGGTGAATGCATGAAAAATTGTTCTTGTAACAAGAAGAGAGCCTAATTAGCTTGAGGTGATTAGAAAGTCCCATTATTTAGTAATTAAACAAGTTCACATTGGCATGAAATGCAATTCAAGACGAATGACTCATTTGGCTGATGTACACAAACAGATTTGGAGTAATAATGGTGTTAATACTTGTTTGATTTAATTAATATACTTCATTGTTTAGCAACATATGTCAATTTAATTATTGCTTTATCGAAAAATGTGTTTGGAATCAAAAGCATCGACTTGCTAACCACAAATGATGGGAGCTACTCTTTATTTTAAAATTCAACCAATTACTATCAATAAGAAATGCAATTTAAGATCAGGAACTCTATTGTTTGTTGCAATTGAATGAATTCACGTTATAGACAATTCATGGAAATTGTTTTCATAATGAATATAGTCGTTAAGAAAGAGTCGACAGATAATTTGATGGTGAATGCATGAAAAATTGTTCTTGTAACAAGAAGAGGAGCCTAATTAGCTTGAGGTGATTACAAAGTCCCATTATTTAGTAATTAAACAAGTTCACATTGGCATGAAATGGAATCCAAGACGAATGACTCATTTGGCTGATGGACACAAATAGATTTGGAGTAATAATGGTGTTAATACTTGTTTGATTTAATTAATATACATCATTGTTTAGCAACATATGTGAATTTAATTATCGCTTTATCAAAAAGTGTGTTTGGAATCAAAAGCATCGACTTGCTAACCAGAAATGATGGGAGGTACTCTTTATTTTAGAATTCAACCAATTAATATCAATAAGAAATGCAATTTAAAATCAGGAACTGTATTGTTTATTGCAATTGAATGAATTCATGTTATAGACGATTCATGAAAATTGTTTTCATAATGAATATAGTCGTTAAGAAAGAGTCAACATATAATTTCATGTTCAATCCCTGAAAAATAGTTCTTGTAACAAGAAGAGGAGCGTAATTAGCTTAAGGTGAGTGGAAACTCTCATTATTTAGGAATTAATCAAGTTCACATTAGCACGAAATTGAAACTCAGATTAATGATTCCTTTGGCTGATGGATGTAAATAGATTTGGAGTAATAATGGTGTTAATACTTGTTTGATTTAAATAATATACTTCGTTGTTTAGCATTATATGTCAATTTCATTATCACCGTATCAAAAGGTGCGTTTGGAACCAAAAGGGGAGCCTTGCTAACCAGAAATGATGGGGAGGTACTCTTTTATTTTAGAATTCAACCAATTAATATAAATAAGAAATGCAATTTAAGATCAGGAACTCCATTGTTTGTTGCAATTGAATGAATTCATGTTATAGACGATTCATGGAAATTGTTTTCATAATGAATATAGTTGTTAAGAAAGAGTCAACAGATAATTTGATGGTGAATGCATGAAAAATTGTTCTTGTAATAAGAAGAGGAGCCTAATTAGCTTGAGGTGATTAGAAAGTCCCATTATTTAGTAATTAAACAAGTTCACATTGCCATGAAATGCAATTCAAGACGAATGACTCATTTGGCTGATGTACACAAACAGATTTGGAGTAATAATGGTGTTAATACTTGTTTGATTTAATTAATATACTTCATTGTTTAGCAACATATGTCAATTTAATTATTGCTTTATCGAAAAATGTGTTTGGAATCAAAAGCATCGACTTGCTAACCACAAATGATGGGAGCTACTCTTTATTTTAAAATTCAACCAATTACTATCAATAAGAAATGCAATTTAAGATCAGGAACTCTATTGTTTGTTGCAATTGAATGAATTCACGTTATAGACAATTCATGGAAATTTTTTTCATAATGAATATAGTCGTTAAGAAAGAGTCGACAGATAATTTGATGGTGAATGCATGAAAAATTGTTCTTGTAACAAGAAGAGGAGCCTAATTAGCTTGAGGTGATTACAAAGTCCCATTATTTAGTAATTAAACAAGTTCACATTGGCATGAAATGGAATCCAAGACGAATGACTCATTTGGCTGATGGACACAAATAGATTTGGAGTAATAATGGTGTTAATACTTGTTTGATTTAATTAATATACATCATTGTTTAGCAACATATGTGAATTTAATTATCGCTTTATCAAAAAGTGTGTTTGGAATCAAAAGCATCGACTTGCTAACCAGAAATGATGGGAGGTACTCTTTATTTTAGAATTCAACCAATTAATATCAATAAGAAATGCAATTTAAAATCAGGAACTGTATTGTTTATTGCAATTGAATGAATTCATGTTATAGACGATTCATGGAAATTATTTTCATAATGAATATAGTCGTTAAGAAAGAGTGAACAGATAATTTGATGGTGAATGCATGAAAAATTGTTCTTGTAACAAGAAGAGAGCCTAATTAGCTTGAGGTGATTAGAAAGTCCCATTATTTAGTAATTAAACAAGTTCACATTGGCATGAAATGCTATCCAAGACGAATGACTCATTTGGTTGATGGACAAAAACAGATTTGGAGTAATAATGGTGTTAATACTTGTTTGATTTAATTAATATACATCATTCTTTAGCAACATATGTGAATTTAATTATCGCTTTATCAAAAAAAGTGTGTTTGGAATCAAAAGCATCGACTTGCTAACCACAAATGATGGGAGCTACTCTTTATTTTAGAATTCAACCAATTAATATCACTAAGAAATGCAATTTAAGATCAAGAACTCTATTGTTTGTTGCAATTGAATGAATTCATGTTATAGACTATTCATGAAAATTGTTTTCACAATGAATATAGTCGTTAAGGAAGAGTCAACATATAATTTTATGGTCAATCCATGAAAAATTGATCTTGTAACAAGAAGAGGAGCGTAATTAGCTTAAGGTGAGTGGAAACTCTCATTATTTAGGAAGTAATCATGTTCACATTAGCACGAAATTGAAACTCAGTTGAATGACTCCATTGGCTGATGGATGTAAACAGATTTGGAGTAGTAATGTTGTTAATACTTGTTTTATTTAATTAATATACTTCGTTGTTTAGCATCATATGTCAATTTCATTATCACCGTATCAAAAGGTGCATTTGGAATCAAAAGAGAAGCCTTGCTAACCAGAAATGATGGGAGGTACTCTTTATTTTAGAATTCAACCACTTAATATCACTAAGAAATGCAATTGAAGATCAAGAACTCTATTGTTTGTTGAAATTGAATGAATTCATGTTATAGACGATTCATGGAAATTGTTTTCATAATGAATATAGTGGTTAAGAAAGAGTCAACAGATAATTTGATGATGAATGCATGAAAAATTGTTCATGTAACAAGAAGAGGATCCTAATTAGCTTGAGGTGATTAGAAAGTCCCATTATTTAGTAATTAAACAAGTTCACATTGGCATGAAATGCAATCCAAGACGAACGACTCATTTGGCTGATGGACACAAACAGATTTGGAGTAATAATGGTGTTAATACTTGTTTGATTTAATTAATATACTTCATTGTTTACCAACATATGTCAATTTAATTATTGCTTTATCAAAAAATGTGTTTGGAATCAAAACCATAGACTTGCTATCCACAAATGATGGGAAGTACTCTTTATTTTAAAATTCAACCACTTAATATCAATAAGAAATTCAATTTAAGATCAGGAACTCTATTGTTTGTTGCAATTGAATGAATTCATGTTATAGACGATTCATGGAAATTGTTTTCATAATGAATATAGTCGTTAAGAAAGAGTCGACAGATAATTTGATTGTGAATGCTTGAAAAATTGTTCTTGTAACAAGAAGAGGAGCCTAATTAGCTTGAGGTGATTAAAAAGTCCCATTATTTAGTAATTAAACAAGTTCACATTGGCATGAAATGCAATCCAAGACGAATGACTCATTTGGCTGACGGACACAAACAGATTTGCAGTAATAATGGTGTTAATACTTGTTTGATTTAATTAATATACTTCATTGGTTAGCAACAGATGTCAATTTAATTATTGCTTTATCAAAAAATGTGTTTGGAATCAAAAGCATCGACTTGCTAACCACAAATGATGGGAGGTACTCTTTATTTTAGAATTCAACCAATTAATATAAATAAGAAATGCAATTTAAGATCAAGAACTCTATTGTTTGTTGCAATTGAATGAATTCATGTTATAGACGATTTATGAAAATTGTTTTCATAATGAATATAGTCGTTAAGAAAGATTCAACATATAATTTCATGTTCAATCCATGAAAAATTGTTCTTGTAACAAGAAGAGGAGCGTAATTAGCTTAAGGTGAGTGGAAACTCTCATTATTTAGGAATTAATCAAGTTCACATTAGCACGAAATTGAAACTCAGATGAATGACTCCTTTGGCTGATGGATGTAAATAGATTTGGAGTAATAATGGTGTTAATACTTGTTTGATTTAATTAATATACTTCGTTGTTTAGCATTATATGTTAATTTCATTATCACCGTATCAAAAGGTGCGTTTGGAACCAAAAGGGGAGCCTTGCTAACCAGAAATGATGGGAGGTACTCATTATTTTAGAATTCAACCAATTAACATCAATAAGAAATGCAATTTATGATCAGGAAATCCATTGTTTGTTGCAATTGAATGAATTCATGTTATAGACGATTCATGGAAATTGTTTTCATAATGAATATAGTCGTTAAGAAAGAGTGAACAGATAATTTGATGGTGAATGCATGAAAAATTGTGCATGTAACAAGAAGAGGAGCCTGATTAGCTTGAGGCGATTAGAAAGTCCCATTATTTAGTAATTAAACAAGTTCACATTGGCATGAAATGCTATCCAAGACGAATGACTCATTTGGTTGATGGACACAAACAGATTTGGAGTAATAATGGTGTTAATACTTGTTTGATTTAATTAATATACTTCATTGTTTAGCAACATATGTGAATTTAATTATCGCTTTATCAAAAAGTGTGTTTGGAATCAAAAGCATCGACTTGCTAACCACAAATGATGGAAGCTACTCTTTATTTTAGAATTCAAGCAATTAATATCACTAAGAAATGCAATTTAAGATCAAGAACTCTATTGTTTATTGCAATTGAATGAATTCATGTTATAGACGATTCATGAAAATTGTTTTCACAATGAATATAGTCGTTAAGAAAGAGTCAACATATAATTTCAAGGTCAATCCATGAAAAATTGTTCTTGTAACAAGAAGAGGAGTGTAATTAGCTTAAGGTGAGTGGAAACTCTCATTATTTAGGAATTAATCAAGTTCACATTAGCACGAAAATGAAACTCAGTTGAATGTCTCCTTTGGCTGATGGATGTAAACAGATTTGGAGTAATAATGCTGTTAATACTTGTTTGATTTAATTAATATACTTTGTTGTTTAGCATCATATGTCAATTTCATTATCACCGTATCAAAATGTGCGTTTGGAATCAAAAGAGAAGCCTTGCTAACCAGAAATGATGGGAGGTACTCTTTATTTTTGAATTCAACCAATTAATATCAATAAGAAATGCAATTTAAGATCAGGAACTCTATTGTTTGTTGCAATTGAATGAATTCATGTTATAGACGATTCATGGAAATTGTTTTCACAATGAATATAGTCGTTAAGAAAGAGTCAACAAATAATTTGATGGTGAATGCATGAAAAATTGTTCTTGTAACAAGAAGAGGAGCCTAATTAGCTTGAGGTGATTACAATGTCCCATTATTTAGTAATTAAACAAGTTCACATTGGCATGAAATGCAATCCAAGATGAATGACTCATTTGGCTGACGGACACAAACAGATTTGGAGTAATAATGGTGCTAATACTTGTTTGATTTAATTAATATACTTCATTGTTTTGCAACATATGTCAATTTAATTATTGCTTTATCAAAAAATGTGTTTGGAATCAAAAGCATCGACTTGCCAACCACAAATGATGGGAGGTACTCTTTATTTTAGAATACAACCAATTAATATCAATAAGAAATGCAATTTAAGATCAAGAAGTCTATTGTTTGTTGCAATTGAATGAATTCATGTTATAGACGATTCATGGAAATTGTTTTCATAGTGAATATAGTTGTTAAGAAAGAGTCAACATATAATTTAATGGTCAATGCATGAAAAATTGTTCTTGTAACAAGATGGGGTGTGTAATTAGCTTAAGGTCAGCAGAAACTCTCATTATTTAGGAATTAATCAAGTTCACATTAGCACGAAATGCAAACCCAGATGAATGACTCCTTTGGCTGATGGATGTAAATAGACTTGGAGTAATAATGGTGTTAATACTTGTTTGATTTAATTAATATACTTCATTGTTTTGCATCATATGTTAATTTCATTATCACCGTATCAAGAAGTGCGTTTGGAATCAAAAGAGGAGCCTTGCTAACGAGAAATGATGCGAGGTACTCTTTATTTTAGAATTCAACCCATTAATATCACTAAGAAATGCAATTTAAGATCAGGAACTCTATTGTTTGTTGTAATTGAATGAATTCATGTTATAGATGATTCATGGAAATTGTTTTCATAATGAATATAGTCGTTAAGAAAGAGTCAACAGATAATTTGATGGTGAATGCATGAAAAATTGTTCTTGTAACAAGAAGAGGAGCCTAATTAGCTTGAGGTGATTAGAAAGTCCCATTATTTAGTAATTAAACAACTTCACATTAGCATGAAATGCAATCCAAGATAAATGACTCTTTTGGCTGATGAACACAAACAGATTTGGAGTAATAATGGTGTTAATGCTTGTTTGATTTAATTAATATACTTCATGGTTTAGCAACATATGTGAATTTAATTACCGCTTTATCAAAAAAAGTGTTTGGAATCAAAAGCATCGACTTGCTAACCACAAATGAAGGGTGGTACTCTTTATTTTAGAATTCAACCAATTAATATCAATAAGAAATGCAATTTAAGATCAAGAACTCTATTGTTTGTTGCAATTGAATGAATTCATGTTATAGACGATTCATGGAAATTGTTTTCATAGTGAATATAGTTGTTAAGAAAGAGTCAACATATAATTTCATGGTCAATGCATGAAAAATTGTTCTTGTAACAAGATGGGGTGTGTAATTAGCTTAAGGTGAGTAGAAACTCTCATTATTTCGGAATTAATCAAGTTCACATTAGCGCGAAATGCAAACCCAGATGAATGACTCCTTTGGCTGATGGATGTAAACAGACTTGGAGTAATAATGGTGTTAATACTTGTTTGATTTAATTAATATACTTCATTGTTTTGCATCATATGTCAATTTCATTATCACCGTATCAAGAAGTGCGTTTGGAATCAAAAGAGGAGCCTTGCTAACGAGAAATCATGGGAGGTACTCTTTATTTTAGAATTCAACCAATTAATATCACTAAGAAATGCAATTTAAGATCAGGAACTCTATTGTTTGTTGCAATTGAATGAATTCATGTTATAGATGATTCATGGAAATTGTTTTCATAATGAATATAGTCGTTAAGAAAGAGTCGATAGATAATTTGATGGTGAATGCATGAAAAATTGTTCTTGTAACAAGAAGAGGAGCCTAATTAGCGTGAGGTGATTGGAAAGTCCCATTATTTAGTAATTAAACAAGTTCACATTGGCATGAAATGCAATCCAAGACGAATGACTATTTTGGTTGATGAACACAAACAGATTTGGAGTAATAATGGTGTTAATGCTTGTTTGATTTAATTAATATACTTCATTGTTTAGCAACATATGTGAATTTAATTATCGCTTTAACAAAAAAAGTGTTTGGAATCAAAAGCATCGACTTGCTAACCACAAATGATGGGAGGTACTCTTTATTTTAGAATTCAACCAATTAATATCAATAAGAAATGCAATTTAAGATCAGGAACTCTATTGTTTGTTGCAATTGAATGAATTCATTTTATAGACGATTCATGAAAATTGTTTTCATAATGAATATAGTCGTTAAGAAAGAGTCAACATATAATTTCATGTTCAATCCATGAAAAATAGTTCTTGTAACAAGAAGAGGAGCGTAATTAGCTTAAGGTGAGTGGAAACTCTCATTATTTAGGAATTAATCAAGTTCACATTAGCACGAAATTGAAACTCAGATGAATGACTACTTTGGCTGATGGATGTAAATAGATTTGGAGTAATAATGGTGTTAATACTTGTTTGATTTAATTAATATACTTCGTTGTTTAGCATTATATGTCAATTTCATTATCACCGTATCAAAAGTTGCGTTTGGAACCAAAAGGGGAGCCTTGCTAACCAGAAATGATGGGAGGTACTCTTTATTTTAGAATTCAACCAATTAATATCAATAAGAAATGCAATTTAAGATCAGGAACTCCATTGTTTGTTGCAATTGAATGAATTCATGTTATAGACGATTCATGGAAATTGTTTTCATAATGAATATAGTTGTTAAGAAAGAGTCAACAGATAATTTGATGGTGAATGCATGAAAAATTGTTCTTTTAATAAGAAGAGGAGCCTAATTAGCTTGAGGCGATTAGAAAGTCCCATTATTTAGTGATTAAACAAGTTCACATTGGCATGAAATGCAATTCAAGACAAATGACTCATTTGGCTGATGTACACAAACAGATTTGGAGTAATAATGGTGTTAATACTTGTTTGATTTAATTAATATACTTCATTGTTTAGCAAGATATGTCCATTTAATTATTTCTTTATCAAAAAATGTGTTTGGAATCAAAAGCATCGACTTGCTAACCACAAATGCTGGGAGGTACTCTTTATTTTAAAATTAAACCAATTACTATCAATAAGAAATGCAATTTAAGATCAGGAACTCTATTGTTTGATGCAATTGAATGAATTCATGTTATAGACGATTCATGGAAATTGTTTTCATAGTGAATATAGTTGTTAAGAAAGAGTCAACACATAATTTCATGGTCAATGCATGAAAAATTGTTCTTGTAACAAGATGGGGTGTGTAGTTAGCTTAAGGTGAGTAGAAACTCTCATTATTTAGGAATTAATCAAGTTCACATTAGCACGAAATGCAAACCCAGATGAATGACTCCTTTGGCTGATGGATGTAAACAGATTTGGAGTAATAATGGTGTTAATACTTGTTTGATTTAATTAATATACTTCATTGTTTTGCATCATATGTCAATTTCATTATCACCGTATCAAGAAGTGCGTTTGGAATCAAAAGAGGAGCCTTGCTAACTAGAAATGATGGGAGGTACTCTTTATTTTAGAATTCAACCAATTAATATCAATAAGAAATGCAATTTAAAATCAGGAACTTTATTGTTTGTTGCAATTGAATGAATTCATGTTATAGACAATTCATGGAAATTGTTTTCATAATGAATATAGTCGTTAAGAAAGAGTCAACAGATAATTTGATGGTGAATGCATGAAAAATTGTGCTTGTAAAAAGAAGAGGAGCCTAATTAGCTTGAGGCGATTAGAAAGTCCCATTATTTAGTAATTAAACAAGTTCACATTGGCATGAAATGCTATCCAAGACGAATGAGTCATTTGGTTGATGGACACAAACAGATTTGGAGTAATAATGGTGTTAATACTTGTTTGGTTTAATTAATATACATCATTGTTTAGCAACATATGTGAATTTAATTATCGCTTTATCAAAAAGTGTGTTTGGAATCAAAAGCATCGACTTGCTAACCACAAATGATGGGAGCTACTCTTTATTTTAGAATTCAACCAATTAATATCACTAAGAAATGCAATTTAAGATCAAGAACTCTATTGTTTGTTGCAATTGAATGAATTCATGTTATAGACGATTCATGAAAATTGTTTTCATAATGAATATAGTTGTTAAGAAAGAGTCAACATATAATTTCATGTTCAATCCATGAAAAATTGTTCTTGTAACAAGACGAGGAGCGTAATTAGCTTAAGGTGAGTGGAAACTCTCATTATTTACGAATTAATCATGTTCACATTAGCACGAAATTGAAACTCAGTTGAATGACTCCATTGGCTGATGGATGTAAACAGATTTGGAGTAATAATGCTGTTAATACTTGTTTGATTTAATTAATATACGTCGTTGTTTAGCATCATATGTCAATTTCATTATCACCGTATCAAAAGGTGCATTTGGAATCAAAAGAGAAGCCTTGCTAACCAGAAATGATGGGAGGTACTCTTTATTTTAGAATTCAACCAATTACTATCAATAAGAAATGCAATTTAAAATCAGGAACTGTATTGTTTGTTGCAATTGAATGAATTCATGTTATAGACGATTCATGGAAATTATTTTCATAACGAATATAGTCATTAACAAAGAGTGAACAGATAATTTGATGGTGAATGCATGAAAAATTGTTCTTGTAACAAGAAGAGGAGCCTAATTAGCTTGAGGCGATTAAAAAGTCCCATTATTTAGTAATTAAACAAGTTCACATTGGCATGAAATGCTATCCAAGACAAATGACTCATTTGGTTGATGGACACAAACAGATTTGGAGTAATAATGGTGTTAATACTTGTTTGATTTAATTAAGATACATCATTGTTTAGCAACATATGTGAATTTAATTATTGCTTTATCAAAAAGTGTGTTTGGAATCAAAAGCATCGACTTGCTAACCACAAATGATGGGAGCTACTCTTTATTTTAGAATTCAACTAATTAATATCACTAAGAAATGCAATTTAAGATCAAGAACTCTATTGTTTGTTGCAATTGAATGAATTCATGTTATAGACGATTCATGGAAATTATTTTCATAATGAATATAGTTGTTAAGAAAGAGTCAACAGATAATTTGATGGTGAATGCATGAAAAATTGTTCTTGTAATAAGAAGAGGAGCCTAATTAGCTTGAGGTGATTAGAAAGTCCCATTATTTAGTAATTAAACAAGTTCACATTGGCATGAAATGCAATTCAAGACGAATGACTCATTTGGCTGATGTACACAAACAGATTTGGAGTAAGAATGGTGTTAATACTTGTTTGATTTAATTAATATACTTCATTGTTTAGTAACATATGTCCATTTAATTATTTCTTTATCAAAAAATGTGTTTGGAATCAAAAGCATCGACTTGCTAACCACAAATGATAGGAGGTACTCTTTATTTTAAAATTCAACCAATTACTATCAATAAGAAATGCAATTTAAGATCAGGAACTCTATTGTTTATTGCAATTGAATGAATTCATGTTATAGACGATTCATGGAAATCGTTTTTATAGTGAATATAGTTGTTAAGAAAGAGTCAACATATAATTTCATGGTCAATGCATGAAAAATTGTTCTTGTAACAAGATGGGGTGTGTAATTAGCTTAAGGTGAGTAGAAACTCTCATTATTTAGGAATTAATCAAGTTCACATTAGCACGAAATGCAAACCCAGATGAATGACTCCTTTGGCTGATGGATGTAAACAGATTTGGAGTAATAATGGTGTTAATACTTGTTTGATTTAATTAATATACTTCATTGTTTTGCATCATATGTCAATTTCATTATCACCGTATCAAGAAGTGCGTTTGGAATCAAAAGAGGAGCCTTGCTAACTAGAAATGATGGGAGGTACTCTTTATTTTAGAATTCAACCAATTACTATCAATAAGAAATGCAATTTAAAATCAGGAACTGTATTGTTTGTTGCAATTGAATGAATTCATGTTATAGACGATTCATGGAAATTGTTTTCATAGTGAATATAGTCGTTAAGAAAGAGTGAACAGATAATTTGATGGTGAATGCATGAAAAATTGTTCTTGTAACAAGAAGAGGAGCCTAATTAGCTTGAGGCGATTAGAAAGTCCCATTATTTAGTAATTAAACAAGTTCACATTGGCATGAAATGCTATCCAAGACGAATGGCTCATTTGCCTGATGGACACAAACAGATTTGGAGTAATAATGGTGTTAATACTTGCTTGATTTAATTAATATACTTCATTGTTTAGCAACATATGTGAATTTAATTATCGCTTTATCAAAAAGTGTGTTTGGAATCAAAAGCATCGACTTGCTAACCACAAATGATGGGAGCTACTCTTTATTTTAAAATTCAACCAATTAATATCACTAAGAAATGCAATTTAAGATCAAGAACTCTATTGTTAGATGCAATTGAATGAATTCATGTTATAGACGATTCATGAAAATTGTTTTCATAGTGAATATAGTTGTTAAGAAAGAGTCAACAAATAATTTCATGGTCAATGCATGAAAAATAGTTCGTGTCACAAGAAGGGGTGTGCAATTAGCTTAAGGTAAGTGGAAACTCTCATTATTTAGGAATTAATCAAGTTCACATTAGCAGGAAATTGAAACTCAGATGAATGACTCTTTTGGCTGAAGGATGTAAACAGATTTGGTGTAATAATGGTGTTAATACTTGTTTGATTTAATTAATATACTTCATTCTTTAGCATCATATGTCAACTTCATTATCACCATATCAAAACGTGCATTTGGAATCAAAGGAGGAGCCTTGCTAACCAAAAATGATGGGAGGTACTCTTTATTTTAGACTTCAACCACTTAATATCACTAAGAAATGCAATTTAAGATCAGGAACTCTATTGTTTGTTGCAATTGAATGAATTCATATTATAGACGATTCATGGAAATTGTTTTCATAATGAATATAGTCGTTAAGAAAGAGTCAACAGATAATTTGATGGTGAATGGATGAAAAATTGTTCTTTTAACAAGAAGAGGAGCCTAATTAGCTTGAGGTGATTAGAAAGTCCCATTATTTAGTAATTAAACAAGTTCATATTGGCATGAAATGCAATCCAAGACAAATGACTCATTTGGCTGATGGACACAAATAGATTTGGAGTAATAATGGTGTTAATACTTGTTTGATTTAATTAATATACTTCATTGTTTAGCAACATATGTCAATTTAATTATTGCTTTATCAAAAAATGTGTTTGGAATCAAAAGCATCGACTTGCTAACCACAAATGATGGAAGGTAATCTTTATTTTAAAATTCAACCAATTAATATCAATAAGAAATGCAATTTAAGATCAGGAACTCTATTGTTTGTTGCAATTGAATGAATTCATGTTATAGACGATTCATAGAAATTGTTTTCATAGTGAATATAGTTGTTAAGAAAGAGTCAACATATAATTTCATGGTCAATGCATGAAAAATTGTTCTTGTAACAAGATGGGGTGTGTAATTAGCTTAAGGTGAGTAAAAACTCTCATTATTTAGGAATTAATCAAGTTCACATTAGCACGAAATGCAAACCCAGATGAATGACTCCTTTGGCTGATGGATGTAAACAGATTTGGAGTAATAATGGTATTAATACTTGTTTAATTTAACTAATATACTTCATTGTTTTGCATCATATGTCAATTTCATTATCACCGTATCAAGAAGTGCGTTTGGAATCAAAAGAGGAGCCTTGCTAACTAGAAATGATGGGAGGTACTTTTTATTTTAGAATTCAACCAATAAATATCAATAAGAAATGCAATTTAAAATCAGGAACTCTATTGTTTGTTGCAATTGAATGAATTCATGTTATAGACGATTCATGGAAATTGTTTTCATAATGAATATAGTCGTTAAGAAAGCGTCAATAGATAATTTGATGGTGAATGCATGAAAAATTGTTCTTGTAACAAGAAGAGGAGCCTAATTTGCTTGAGGTGATTACAAAGTCCCATTATTTAGTAATTAAACAAGTTCACATTGGCATGAAAGGAAATCCAAGACGAATGACTCATTTGGCTGACGGACACAAACAGATTTGGAGTAATAATGGTGTTAATACTTGTTTGATTTAATTAATATACTTCATTGTTTAGCAACATATTTCAATTTAATTATTGCTTTATCAAAAAATGTGTTTGGAATCAAAAGCATCGACTTGCTAACCACAAATGATGGGAGGTACTCTTTATTTTAGAATTCAACCAATTAATATCAATAAGAAATGCAATTTAAGATCAAGAACTCTATTGTTTGTTGCAATTGAATGAATTCATGTTATAGACGATTCATCAAAATTGTTTCCATAGTGAATATAGTTGTTAAGAATGAGTTAACATATAATTTCATGGTCAATGCATGAAAAATTGTTCTTGTAACAAGATGGGGTGTGTAATTAGCTTAAGGTGAGTAGAAAATCTCATTATTTAGGAATTAATCAAGTTCACATTAGCACAAAATGCAAACCCAGATGAATGACTCCTTTGGCTGATGGATGTAAACAGATTTGGAGTAATAATGGTGTTAATGCTTGTTTGATTTAATTAATATACTTCATTGTTTCGCATCATATGTCAATTTCATTAATACCGTATCAAGAAGTGCGTTTGGAATCAAAAGAGGAGCCTTGCTAACCACAAATGATGGGAGGTACTCTTTATTTTAGAATTCAACCAATCAATATGAATAAGAAATGCAATTAAAAATCAGGAACTCTATCGTTTGTTGCAATTGAATGAATTCATGTTATAGACGATTCATAGAAATTATTTTCATAATGAATATAGTTGTCAAGAAAGAGTGAACATATAATTTGATGGTGAATGCATGAAAAATTGTTCTTGTAACAAGAAGAGGAGCCTAATTAGCTTGAGGCGATTAGAAAGTCCCATTATTTAGTAATTAAACAAGTTCACATTGGCATGAAATGCTATCCAAGTCGAATGACTCATTTGGTTGATGGACACAAACAGATTTGGAGTAATAATGGTGTTAATACTTGTTTGATTTAATTAATATACTTCATTGTTTAGCAACATATGTCAATTTAATTATTGCTTTATCAAAAAGTGTGTTTGGAATCAAAAGCATCGACTTGCTAACCACAAATGATGGGAGCTACTCTTTATTTTAGAGTTCAACCAATTAATATCACTAAGAAATGCAATTTAAGATCAAGAACTATATTGTTTGTTGCAATTGAATGAATTCATGTTATAGACGATTCATGAAAATTGTTTTAATAATGAATATAGTTATTAAGAAAGAGTCAACATATAATTTCATGGTCAATCCATGAAAAATTGTTCTTGTAACAAGAAGAGGAGCGTAATTAGCTTAAGGTGAGTGGAAACTCTCATTATTTAGGAATTAATCAAGTTCACATTAGCACGAAATTGAAACTCAGTTGAATGACTCCTTTGGCTGATGGATGTAAACAAATTTGGAGTAATAATGGTGTTAATACTTGTTTGATTTAATTAATATACTTCGTTGTTTAGCATCATATGTCAATTTCATTATCACCATATCAAAAGGTTCGTTTGGAATCAAAAGAGCTGCCTTGCTGTCCAAAAATGATGGGAGGTACTCTTTATTTTAGAATTCAACCAATTAATATCAATAAGAAATGCAATTTAAAATCAGGAACTCTATTGTTTGTTGCAATTGAATGAATTCATGTTATAGACGATTCATGGAAATTATTTTCATAATGAATATAGTCGTTAAGAAAGAGTGAACAGATAAATTGATGGTGAATGCATGAAAAATTGTTCTTGTAACAAGAAGAGGAGCCTAATTAGCTTGAGGCGATTAGAAAGTCCCATTATTTAGTAATTAAACAAGTTCACATTGGCATGAAATGCTATCCCAGACGAATGACTCATTTGGTTGATGGACACAAACAGATTTGGAGTAATAATGGTGTTAATACTTGTTTGATTTAATTAATATGCTTCATTGTTTAGCAACATAAGTGAATTTAATTATCGCTTTATCAAAAAGTGTGGTTGGAATCAAAAGCATCGACTTGCTAACCACAAATGATGGGACCTACTCTTTATTTTAGAATTCAACGAATTAATATCACTAAGAAATGCAATTTAAGAGCAAGAACTCTATTGTTTGTTGTAATTGAATGAATTCATGTTATAGACGATTCATGAAAATTGTTTTCATAATGAATATAGTCGTTAAAAAAGAGTCAACATATAATTTCATGGTCAATCCATGAAAAATTGTTCTTGTAACAAGAAGAGGAGCGTAATTAGCTTAAGGTGAATGGAAACTCTCATTATTTAGGAATTAATCAAGTTCACATTAGCACGAAATTGAAACTCAGTTGAACGACTCCTTTGGCTGATGGATGTAAACAGATTTGGAGTAATAATGGTGTTAATACTTGTTTGATTTAATTAATATACTTCGCTGTTTAGCATCATATGTCAATTTCATTATCACCGTATCAAGAAGTGCATTTGGAATCAAAAGAGGATCCTTGCTAACCAGAAATGATCGGAGGTACGCTTTATTTTAGAATTCAACCACTTAATATCACTAAGAAATGCAATTTAAGATCATGAACTCTATTGTCTGTTGCAATTGAATGAATTCATGTTATAGACGATTCATGGAAATTGTTTTCATAATGAATATAGTCGTTAAGAAAGAGTCAACATATAATTTGATGGTGAATGCATGAAAAATTGTTCTTGTTACAAGAAGAGGAGCCTAATTGGCTTGAGGTCATTAGAAAGCCCATTATTTTGTAATTAAACAAGTTCACATTGGCATGAAATGCAATCCAAGACGAATGACTCATTTGGTTGATGGACACAAACAGGTTTGGAGTAATAATGGTGTTAATACTTGTTTGATTTAATTAATATGCTTCATTGTTTAGCAACATATGTCAATTTAATTATCGCTTTATCAAAAAATGTGTTTGAAATCAAAAGCATTGACTTGCTAACCACAAATGATGGGAGGTACTCTTTATTTAAGAATTCAACCAATTAATATCAATAAGAAATGCAATTTCAGATCACGAACTCTATTGTTTGTTGCAATTGAATGAATTCATGTTATAGACGATTCATGAAAATTGTTTTCATAGTGAATATAGTTGTTAAGAAAGAGTCAACATATAATTTCTTGGTGAATGCATGAAAAATTGTTCTTGTAACAAGAAGGGGTGTGTAATTAGCTTAAGGTGAGTAGAAACTCTCATTATTTAGGAATTAATCATGTTCACATTAGCACGAAATGCAAACCCAGATGAATGACTCCTTTGGCTGATGGATGTAAACAGATTTGGAGTAATAATGGTGTTAATACTTGTTTGATTTAATTAATATACTTCATTGTTTTGCATCATATGTCAATTTCATTATCACCGTATCAAGAAGTGCGTTTGGAATCAAAAGAGGAGCCTTGCTAACTAGAAATGATGGGAGGTACTCTTTATTTTAGAATTCACCCAATTAATATCAATAAGAAATGCAATTTAAAATCAGGAACTCTATTGTTTGTTGCAATTGAATGAATTCATGTTATAGACGATTCATGGAAATTGTTTTCATAATGAATATAGTCGTTAAGAAAGCGTCAACAGATAATTTGATGGTGAATGCATGAAAAATTGTTCTTGTAACAAGAAGAGGAGCCTAATTAGCTTGAGGTGAGTGGAAACTCTCATTATTTAGGAATTAATCCAGTTCACATTAGCACGAAATGCAAACCCAGATGAATGACTCCTTTGGCTAATGGATGTAAACAGATTTGGAGTAATAATGGTGTTAATACTTGTTTGATTTAATTAATATACTTCGTTATTTTGCATCATATGTCAATTTCATTATCACCGTATCAAGAAGTGCGTTTGGAATTAAAAGAGGAGCCTTGCTAACTAGAAATGATGGGAGGTACTCTTTATTTTAGAATTCAACCACTTAATATCACTAAGAAATGCAACTTAAGATCAGGAACTCTATTGTTTGTTGCAATTGAATGAATTCATGTTATAAATGATTCATGGAAATTGTTTTCATAATGAATATAGTCGTTAAGAAAGAGTCAACATATAATTTGATGGTGAATGCATGAAAAATTGTTCTTGTTACAAGAAGAGGAGCCTAATTACCTTGAGGTGATTAGAAAGTCCCATTATTTTGTAATTAAACAAGTTCACATTGGCATGAAATGCAATCCAAGACGAATGACTCATTTGGTTGATGGACACAAACAGGTTTGGAGTAATAATGGTGTTAATACTTGTTTGATTTAATTAATATACTTCATTGTTTAGCAACATAGGTCAATTTAATTATTGCTTTATCAAAAAATGTGTTTGGAATCAAAAGCATCGACTTGCTAACCACAAATGATGGGAGGTACTCTTTATTTTAGAATTCAACCAATTAATATCACTAAGAAATGCAATTTAAGTTCAAGAACTCTATTGTTTGTTGCAATTGAATGAATTCATGTTATAGACGATTCATGGAAATTTTTTTCATAGTGAATATAGTTGTTAAGAAAGAGTCAACATATAATTTGATGGTCAATCCATGAAAAATAGTTCTTGTAACAAGAAGAGGAGCGTAACTAGCTTAAGGTGAGTGGAAACTCTCATTATTTAGGAACTAATCAAGTTCACATTAGCACGAAATGCAAACCCAGATGAATGACTCCTTTGGCTGATGGATGTAAACAGATTTGGAGTAATAATGGTGTTAATACTTGTTTGATTTACTTCATATCCTTCGTTGTTTTGCATCATATGTCAATTTCATTATCACCGTATCAAGAAGTGCGTTTGGAATCAAAAGAGCAGCCTTGCTAACTAGAAATGATGGGAGGTACTCTTTATTTTAGAATTCAACCAATTAATATCAATAAGAAACGCAATTTAAGATCACGAACTCTATTGTTTGTTGCAATTGAATGAATTCATGTTATAGACGATTCATGAAAATTGTTTTCATAGTGAATATAGTTGTTAAGAAAGAGTCAACATATAATTTCATGGTGAATGCATGAAAAATTGTTCTTGTAACAAGAAGGGGTGTGTAATTAGCTTAAGGTGAGTAGAAACTCTCATTATTTAGGAATTAATCATGTTCACATTAGCACGAAATGCAAACCCAGATGAATGACTCCTTTGGCTGATGGATGTAAACAGATTTGGAGTAATAATGGTGTTAATACTTGTTTGATTTAATTAATATACTTCATTGTTTTGCATCATATGTCAATTTCATTATCACCGTATCAAGAAGTGCGTTTGCAATCAAAAGAGGAGCCTTGCTAACTAGAAATGATGGGAGGTACTCTTTATTTTAGAATTCAACCAATTAATATCAATAAGAAATGCAATTTAAAATCAGGAACTCTATTGTTTATTGCAATTGAATGAATTCATGTTATAGACGATTCATGGAAATTGTTTTCATAATGAATATGGTCGTTAAGAAAGCGTCAACAGATAATTTGATGGTGAATGCATGAAAAATTGTTCTTGTTACAAGAAGAGGAGCCTAATTAGGTTGAGGTGATTACAATGTCCCATTATTTAGTAATTAAACAAGTTCACATTGGCATGAAATGCAATCCAAGACGAATGACTCATTTGGCTGACGGACACAAACAGATTTGGAGTAATAATGGTGTTAATACTTGTTTGATTTAATTAATATACTTCATTGTTTAGCAACATATGTCAATTTAATTATCGCTTTATCAAAAAATGTGTTTGGAATCAAAAGCATCGACTTGCTAACCACAAATGATGGGAGGTACTCTTTATTTTAGAATTCAACCAATTAATATCAATAAGAAATGCAATTTAAGATCACGAACTCTATTGTTTGTTGCAATTGAATGAATTCATGTTATAGACGATTCATGGAAATTGTTTTCATAATGAATATAGTCGTTATGAAAGGGTCGACAGATAATTTGATGGTGAATGCATGAAAAATTGTTCTTGTAACAAGAAGAGGAGCCAAATTAGCTTGAGGGGATTAAAAAGTCCCCTTATTTAGTAATTAAACAAGTTCACATTGGCATGAAATGCAATCCAACAAGAATGACTCATTTGGCTGATGGACACAAACAGATTTGGAGTAATTATGGTGTTAATACTTGTTTGATTTACCTAATATACTTCATTGTTTAGCAACATATGTCAATTTAATTATTGCTTTATCAAAAAATGTGTTTGGAATCAAAAGCATTGACTTGCTAGCCACAAATGATGGGAGGTACTCTTTATTTTAGAATTCAACCAATTAATATCAATAAGAAATGCAATTTAAAATTAGGAACTCTATTGTTTGTAGCAATTGAATGAATTCATGTTATAGACGATTCATGGAAATTGTTTTCATAATGAATATAGTCGTTAAGAAAGAGAGTCAACAAATAATTTGATGGTAAATGCATGAAAAATTGTTGTTCTTGTAACAAGAAGATGAGCCTAATTAGCTTGAGGTGATTAGAAAGTCCCATTATTTAGTAATTAAACAAGTTCACATTGGCATGAAATGCAATCCAAGACGAATGACTCCTTTGGCTGATGGACACAAACAGATTTGGAGTAATAATGGTGTTAATACTTGTTTGATTTAATTAATATACTTCATTGTTTAGCAACATATGTCAATTTAATTATTGCTTTATCAAAAAATGTGTTTGGAATCAAAAGCATCGACTTGCTAGCCACAAATGATGGGAGGTACTCTTTATTTTAGAATTCAACCAATTAATATCAATAAGAAATGCAATTTAAAATTAGGAACTCTATTGTTTGTAGCAATTGAATGAATTCATGTTATAGACGATTCGTGGAAATTGTTTTCATAATGAATATAGTCGTTAAGAAAGATTCAACAGATAATTTGATGGTAAATGCATGAAAAATTGTTCTTGTAACAAGAAGATGAGCCTAATTAGCTTGAGGTGATTAGAAAGTCCCATTATTTAGTAATTAAACAAGTTCACATTGGCATGAAATGCATTCCAAGACGAATGACTCCTTTGGCTGATGGACACGAACAGATTTGGAATAATAATGGTGTTAATACTTGTTTGATTTACTTAATATACTTCATTGTTTAGCAACATATGTCAATTTAATTATTTCTTTATCAAAAAATGTGTTTGGAATCATAAGCATCGACTTGCTAACCACAAATGATGGGAGGTACTCTTTATTTTAAAATTCAACCACTTATTATCAATAAGAAATGCAATTTAAGATCCGGAACTCTATTGTTTGTTGGAATTGAATAAATTCATGTTATAGACTATTCATGAAAATTGTTTTCATAATGAATATAGTCGTTAAGAAAGAGTCGACAGATATTTTGATGGTGAATGCATGAAAAATTGTTCTTGTAACAAGAAGAGGAGCCTAATTAGCTTGAGGTGATTACAAAGTCCCATTATTTAGTAATTAAACAAGTTCACATTTGCATGAAATGCAATCCAAGACGAATGACTCATTTGGCTGATGGACACAAACAGATTTGGAGTAATAATGGTGTTAATACTTGTTTGATTTAATTAATATACTTCATTGTTTAGCAACATATGTCAATTTAATTATTGCTTTATCAAAAAATGTGTTTGGAATCAAAAGCATCGACTTGCTAACCACAAATGATTTGAGCTACTCTTTATTTTAGAATTCAACCAATTAAAATCAATAAGAAATGCAATTTATGTTCAAGAACACTATTGTTTGTTGCAATTGAATGAATTCATGTTATAGACGATTCATGGAAATAGTTTTCATAGTGAATATAGTTGTTAAGAAAGAGTCAACATATAATTTGATGGTCAATCCATGAAAAATAGTTCTTGTAACAAGAAGAGGAGCGTAATTAGCTTAAGGTGAGTGGAAACTCTCATTATTTAGGAATTAATCAAGTTCACATTAGCACGAAATGCAAACCCAGATGAATGACTCCTTTGGCTGATGGATGTAAACAGATTTGGAGTAATAATGGTGTTAATACTTGTTTGATTTACTTAATATCCTTCCTTGTTTTGCATCATATGTCAATTTCATTATCACCGTATCAAGAAGTGCGTTTGGAATCAAAAGAGGAGCCTTGCTAACTAGAAATGATGGGAGGTACTCTTTATTTTAGAATTCAACCAATTAATATCAATAAGAAATGCAATTTAAGATCAAGAACTCCATTGTTTGTTGCAATTGAATGAATTCATGTTATACACGATTCATGGAAATTGTTTTCATAATGAATATAGTCGTTAAGAAAGCGTCAACAGATAATTTGATGGTGAATGCATGAAAAATTGTTCTTGTAACAAGAAGAGGAGCCTAATTAGCTTGAGGTGAGTGGAAACTCTCATTATTTAGGAATTAATCCAGTTCACATTAGCACGAAATGCAAACCCAGATGAATGACTCCTTTGGCTAATGGATGTAAACAGATTTGGAGTAATAATGGTGTTAATACTTGTTTGATTTAATTAATATACTTCGTTATTTTGCATCATATGTCAATTTCATTATCACCGTATCAAGAAGTGCGTTTGGAATTAAAAGAGGAGCCTTGCTAACTAGAAATGATGGGAGGTACTCTTTATTTTAGAATTCAACCACTTAATATCACTAAGAAATGCAACTTAAGATCAGGAACTCTATTGTTTGTTGCAATTGAATGAATTCATGTTATAGACGATTCATGGAAATTGTTTTCATAATGAATATAGTCGTTAAGAAAGAGTCAACATATAATTTGATGGTGAATGCATGAAAAATTGTTCTTGTTACAAGAAGAGGAGCCTAATTACCTTGAGGTGATTAGAAAGTCCCATTATTTTGTAATTAAACAAGTTCACATTGGCATGAAATGCAATCCAAGACGAATGACTCATTTGGTTGATGGACACAAACAGGTTTGGAGTAATAATGGTGTTAATACTTGTTTGATTTAATTAATATACTTCATTGTTTAGCAACATAGGTCAATTTAATTATTGCTTTATCAAAAAATGTGTTTGGAATCAAAAGCATCGACTTGCTAACCACAAATGATGGGAGGTACTCTTTATTTTAGAATTCAACCAATTAATATCACTAAGAAATGCAATTTAAGTTCAAGAACTCTATTGTTTGTTGCAATTGAATGAATTCATGTTATAGACGATTCATGGAAATTGTTTTCATAGTGAATATAGTTGTTAAGAAAGAGTCAACATATAATTTGATGGTCAATCCATGAAAAATAGTTCTTGTAACAAGAAGAGGAGCGTAACTAGCTTAAGGTGAGTGGAAACTCTCATTAATTAGGAACTAATCAAGTTCACATTAGCACGAAATGCAAACCCAGATGAATGACTCCTTTGGCTGATGGATGTAAACAGATTTGGAGTAATAATGGTGTTAATACTTGTTTGATTTACTTCATATCCTTCGTTGTTTTGCATCATATGTCAATTTCATTATCACCGTATCAAGAAGTGCGTTTGGAATCAAAAGAGCAGCCTTGCTAACTAGAAATGATGGGAGGTACTCTTTATTTTAGAATTCAACCAATTAATATCAATAAGAAACGTAATTTAAGATCACGAACTCTATTGTTTGTTGCAATTGAATGAATTCATGTTATAGACGATTCATGAAAATTGTTTTCATAGTGAATATAGTTGTTAAGAAAGAGTCAACATATAATTTCATGGTGAATGCATGAAAAATTGTTCTTGTAACAAGAAGGGGTGTGTAATTAGCTTAAGGTGAGTAGAAACTCTCATTATTTAGGAATTAATCATGTTCACATTAGCACGAAATGCAAAACCCAGATGAATGACTCCTTTGGCTGATGGATGTAAACAGATTTGGAGTAATAATGGTGTTAATACTTGTTTGATTTAATTAATATACTTCATTGTTTTGCATCATATGTCAATTTCATTATCACCGTATCAAGAAGTGCGTTTGCAATCAAAAGAGGAGCCTTGCTAACTAGAAATGATGGGAGGTACTCTTTATTTTAGAATTCAACCAATTAATATCAATAAGAAATGCAATTTAAAATCAGGAACTCTATTGTTTGTTGCAATTGAATGAATTCATGTTATAGACGATTCATGGAAATTGTTTTCATAATGAATATAGTCGTTAAGAAAGCGTCAACAGATAATTTGATGGTGAATGCATGAAAAATTGTTCTTGTTACAAGAAGAGGAGCCTAATTAGCTTGAGGTGATTACAATGTCCCATTATTTAGTAATTAAACAAGTTCACATTGGCATGAAATGCAATCCAAGACGAATGACTCATTTGGCTGACGGACACAAACAGATTTGGAGTAATAATGGTCTTAATACTTGTTTGATTTAATTAATATACTTCATTGTTTAGCAACATATGTCAATTTAATTATCGCTTTATCAAAAAATGTGTTTGGAATCAAAAGCATCGACTTGCTAACCACAAATGATGGGAGGTACTCTTTATTTTAGAATTCAACCAATTAATATCAATAAGAAATGCAATTTAAGATCACGAACTCTATTGTTTGTTGCAATTGAATGAATTCATGTTATAGACGATTCATGGAAATTGTTTTCATAGTGAATATAGTTGTTAAGAAAGAGTCGACATATAATTTGATGGTCAATCCATGAAAAATAGTTCTTGTAACAAGAAGAGGAGCGTAACTAGCTTAAGGTGAGTGGAAAACTCTCATTATTTAGGAACTAATCAAGTTCACATTAGCACGAAATGCAAACCCAGATGAATGACTCCTTTTGCTGATGGATGTAAACAGATTTGGAGTAATAATGGTGTTAATACTTGTTTGATTTACTTCATATCTTTCGTTGTTTTTGCATCATATGTCAATTTCATTATCACCGTATCAAGAAGTGCGTTTGGAATCAAAAGAGCAGCCTTGCTAACTAGAAATGATGGGAGGTACTCTTTATTTTAGAATTCAACCAATTAATATCAATAAGAAACGCAATTTAAGATCACGAACTCTCTATTGTTTGTTGCAATTGAATGAATTCATGTTATAGACGATTCATGAAAATTGTTTTCATAGTGAATATAGTTGTTAAGAAAGAGTCAACATATAATTTCATGGTGAATGCATGAAAAATTGTTCTTGTAACAAGAAGGGGTGTGTAATTAGCTTAAGGTGAGTAGAAACTCTCATTATTTAGGAATTAATCATGTTCACATTAGCACGAAATGCAAACCCAGATGAATGACTCCTTTGGCTGATGGATGTAAAAACAGATTTGGAGTAATAATGGTGTTAATACTTGTTTGATTTAATTAATATACTTCATTGTTTTGCATCATATGTCAATTTCATTATCACCGTATCAAGAAGTGCGTTTGCAATCAAAAGAGGAGCCTTGCTAACTAGAAATGATGGGAGGTACTCTTTATTTTAGAATTCAACCAATTAATATCAATAAGAAATGCAATTTAAAATCAGGAACTCTATTGTTTGTTGCAATTGAATGAATTCATGTTATAGACGATTCATGGAAATTGTTTTCATAATGAATATAGTCGTTAAGAAAGCGTCAACAGATAATTTGATGGTGAATGCATGAAAAATTGTTCTTGTTACAAGAAGAGGAGCCTAATTAGCTTGAGGTGATTACAATGTCCCATTATTTAGTAATTAAACAAGTTCACATTGGCATGAAATGCAATCCAAGACGAATGACTCATTTGGCTGACGGACACAAACAGATTTGGAGTAATAATGGTCTTAATACTTGTTTGATTTAATTAATATACTTCATTGTTTAGCAACATATGTCAATTTAATTATCGCTTTATCAAAAAATGTGTTTGGAATCAAAAGCATCGACTTGCTAACCACAAATGATGGGAGGTACTCTTTATTTTAGAATTCAACCAATTAATATCAATAAGAAATGCAATTTAAGATCACGAACTCTATTGTTTGTTGCAATTGAATGAATTCATGTTATAGACGATTCATGGAAATTGTTTTCATAGTGAATATAGTTGTTAAGAAAGAGTCGACATATAATTTGATGGTCAATCCATGAAAAATAGTTCTTGTAACAAGAAGAGGAGCGTAACTAGCTTAAGGTGAGTGGAAACTCTCATTATTTAGGAACTAATCAAGTTCACATTAGCACGAAATGCAAACCCAGATGAATGACTCCTTTTGCTGATGGATGTAAACAGATTTGGAGTAATAATGGTGTTAATACTTGTTTGATTTACTTCATATCTTTCGTTGTTTTGCATCATATGTCAATTTCATTATCACCGTATCAAGAAGTGCGTTTGGAATCAAAAGAGCAGCCTTGCTAACTAGAAATGATGGGAGGTACTCTTTATTTTAGAATTCAACCAATTAATATCAATAAGAAACGCAATTTAAGATCACGAACTCTATTGTTTGTTGCAATTGAATGAATTCATGTTATAGACGATTCATGAAAATTGTTTTCATAGTGAATATAGTTGTTAAGAAAGAGTCAACATATAATTTCATGGTGAATGCATGAAAAATTGTTCTTGTAACAAGAAGGGGTGTGTAATTAGCTTAAGGTGAGTAGAAACTCTCATTATTTAGGAATTAATCATGTTCACATTAGCACGAAATGCAAACCCAGATGAATGACTCCTTTGGCTGATGGATGTAAACAGATTTGGAGTAATAATGGTGTTAATACTTGTTTGATTTAATTAATATACTTCATTGTTTTGCATCATATGTCAATTTCATTATCACCGTATCAAGAAGTGCGTTTGCAATCAAAAGAGGAGCCTTGCTAACTAGAAATGATGGGAGGTACTCTTTATTTTAGAATTCAACCAATTAATATCAATAAGAAATGCAATTTAAAATCAGGAACTCTATTGTTTGTTGCAATTGAATGAATTCATGTTATAGACGATTCATGAAAATTTTTTTTATAATGAATATAGTCGTTAAGAAAGCGTCAACAGATAATTTGATGGTGAAATGCATGAAAAATTGTTCTTGTTACAAGAAGAGGAGCCTAATTAGCTTGAGGTGATTACAATGTCCCATTATTTAGTAATTAAACAAGTTCACATTGGCATGAAATGCAATCCAAGACGAATGACTCATTTGGCTGACGGACACAAACAGATTTTGGAGTAATAATGGTCTTAATACTTGTTTGATTTAATTAATATACTTCATTGTTTAGCAACATATGTCAATTTAATTATCGCTTTATCAAAAAAAATGTGTTTGGAATCAAAAGCATCGACTTGCTAACCACAAATGATGGGGGAGGTACTCTTTATTTTAGAATTCAACCAATTAATATCAATAAGAAATGCAATTTAAGATCATGAACTCTATTGTTTGTTGCAATTGAATGAATTCATGTTATAGACGATTCATGGAAATTGTTTTCATAGTGAATATAGTTGTTAAGAAAGAGTCAACATATAATTTGATGGTCAATCCATGAAAAATAGTTCTTGTAACAAGAAGAGGAGCGTAACTAGCTTAAGGTGAGTGGAAACTCTCATTATTTAGGAATTAATCAAGTTCACATTAGCACGAAATGCAAACCCAGATGAATGACTCCTTTTGCTGATGGATGTAAACAGATTTGGAGTAATAATGGTGTTAATAATTGTTTGATTTACTTCATATCCTTCGTTGTTTTGCATCATATGTCAATTTCATTATCACCGTATCAAGAAGTGCGTTTGGAATCAAAAGAGCAGGCTTGCTAACTAGAAATGATGGGAGGTACTCTTTATTTTAGAATTCAACCAATTAATATCAATAAGAAACGCAATTTAAGATCACGAACTCTATTGTTTGTTGCAATTGAATGAATTCATGTTATAGACGATTCATGAAAATTGTTTTCATAGTGAATATAGTTGTTAAGAAAGAGTCAACATATAATTTCATGGTGAATGCATGAAAAATTGTTCTTGTAACAAGAAGGGGTGTGTAATTAGCTTAAGGTGAGTAGAAACTCTCATTATTTAGGAATTAATCATGTTCACATTAGCACGAAATGCAAACCCAGATGAATGACTCCTTTGGCTGATGGATGTAAACAGATTTGGAGTAATAATGGTATTAATACTTGTTTGATTTAATTAATATACTTCATTGTTTTGCATCATATGTCAATTTCATTATCACCGTATCAAGAAGTGCGTTTGCAATCAAAAGAGGAGCCTTGCTAACTAGAAATGATGGGAGGTACTCTCTTTATTTTTAGAATTCAACCAATTAATATCAATAAGAAATGCAATTTAAAATCAGGAACTCTATTGTTTGTTGCAATTGAATGAATTCATGTTATAGACGATTCATGGAAATTGTTTTCATAATGAATATAGTCGTTAAGAAAGCGTCAACAGATAATTTGATGGTGAATGCATGAAAAATTGTTCTTCTTACAAGAAGAGGAGCCTAATTAGCTTGAGGTGATTACAATGTCCCATTATTTAGTAATTAAACAAGTTCACATTGGCATGAAATGCAATCCAAGACGAATGACTCATTTGGCTGACGGACACAAACAGATTTGGAGTAATAATGGTCTTAATACTTGTTTGATTTAATTAATATACTTCATTGTTTAGCAACATATGTCAATTTTAATTATCGCTTTATCAAAAAATGTGTTTGGAATCAAAAGCATCGACTTGCTAACCACAAATGATGGGAGGTACTCTTTATTTTAGAATTCAACCAATTAATATCAATAAGAAATGCAATTTAAGATCACGAACTCTATTGTTTGTTGCAATTGAATGAATTCATGTTATAGACGATTCATGGAAATTGTTTTCATAATGAATATAGTCGTTATGAAAGGGTCGACAGATAATTTGATGGTGAATGCATGAAAAATTGTTCTTGTAACAAGAAGAGGAGCCAAATTAGCTTGAGGGGATTAAAAAGTCCCCTTATTTAGTAATTAAACAAGTTCACATTGGCATGAAATGCAATCCAACAAGAATGACTCATTTGGCTGATGGACACAAACAGATTTGGAGTAATTATGGTGTTAATACTTGTTTGATTTACCTAATATACTTCATTGTTTAGCAACATATGTCAATTTAATTATTGCTTTATCAAAAAATGTGTTTGGAATCAAAAGCATTGACTTGCTAGCCACAAATGATGGGAGGTACTCTTTATTTTAGAATTCAACCAATTAATATCAATAAGAAATGCAATTTAAAATTAGGAACTCTATTGTTTGTAGCAATTGAATGAATTCATGTTATAGACGATTCATGGAAATTGTTTTCATAATGAATATAGTCGTTAAGAAAGAGTCAACAAATAATTTGATGGTAAATGCATGAAAAATTGTTCTTGTAACAAGAAGATGAGCCTAATTAGCTTGAGGTGATTAGAAAGTCCCATTATTTAGTAATTAAACAAGTTCACATTGGCATGAAATGCAATCCAAGACGAATGACTCCTTTGGCTGATGGACACAAACAGATTTGGAGTAATAATGGTGTTAATACTTGTTTGATTTAATTAATATACTTCATTGTTTAGCAACATATGTCAATTTAATTATTGCTTTATCAAAAAATGTGTTTGGAATCAAAAGCATCGACTTGCTAACCAGAAATGATGGGAGCTACTCTTTCTTTTAGAATTCAACCAATTAATATCACTAAGAAATGCAATTTGAGTTCAAGAACTCTATTGTTTGTTGCAATTGAATGAATTCATGTTATAGACGATTCATGGAAATTGTTTTCATAGTGAATATAGTTGTTAAGAAAGAGTCAACATATAATTTGATGGTCAATCCATGAAAAATAGTTCTTGTAACAAGAAGAGGAGCGTAATTAGCTTAAGGTGAGTGGAAACTCTCATTATTTAGGTATTAATCAAGTTCACATTTGCACGAAATGCAAACCCAGATGAATGACTGCTTTGGCTGATGGATGTAAACAGATTTGGAGTAATAATAGTGTTAATACTTGTTTGATTTAATTAATATACTTCGTTGATTTGCATCATATGTCAATTTCATTATCACCGTATCAAGAAGTGCGTTTGGAATGAAAAGAGGAGCCTTGCTAACTAGAAATGATGGGAGGTACTCTTTATTTTAGAATTCAACCAATTAATATCAATAAGAAATGCAATTTAAGATCAAGAACTCTATTGTTTGTTGCAATTGAATGAATTCATGTTATAGAAGATTCATGGAAATTGTTTTCATAATGAATATAGTCGTTAAGAAAGAGTCGACAGATAATTTGATGGTGAATGCTTGAAAAATTGTTCATGTAATAGGAAGTGGAGCCTAATTATCTTGAGGTGATTAGAAAGTCCCATTATTTAGTAATTAAACAAGTTCACAGTGGCATGAAATGCAATCGAAGACGAATGACTCATTTGGCTCATGGACACAAATAGATTTGGAATAATAATGGTGTTAATACTTGTTTGATTTAATTAATATACTTCATTGTTTAGCAACATATGTCAATTTAATTATTGCTTTATCAAAAAATGTGTTTGGAATCAAAAGCATCAACTTGCTAACCACAAATGATGGGAGGTACTCTTTATTTTAGAATTCAACCAATTAATATCAATAAGAAATTCAATTTAACATCAAGAACTCTATTGTTTGTTGCAATTGAATGAATTCATGTTATAGACGATTCATGGAAATTGTTTTCATAGTGAATATAGTTGTTAAGAAAGAGTCAACATATAATTTCATGGTCAATGCATGAAAAATAGTTCTTGTCACAAGAAGGGGTGTGTAATTAGCTTCAGGTGAGTAGAAACTCTCATTATTTAGGAATTAATCAAGTTCACATTAGCACGAAAAGCAAACCCAGATGAATGACTCCTTTGGCTGATGGATGTAAACAGATTTGGAGTAATAATGGTGTTAATACTTGTTTGATTTAATTAATATACTTCATTCTTTTGCATCATATGTCAATTTCATTATCACCGTATCAAGAAGTGCGTTTGGAATCAAAAGAGGAGCCTTGCTAACTAGAAATGATGGGAGGTACTCTTTATTTTAGAATTCAACCAATTAATATCAATAAGAAACGCAATTTAAAATCAGGAACTCTATTGTTTGTTGCAATTGAATGAATTCATGTTATAGACAATTCATGGAAATTGTCTTCATAATGAATATAGTCGTTAAGAAAGCGTCAACTGATAATTTGATGGTGAATGCATGAAAAATAGTTCTTGTAACAAGAAGAGGAGCCTAATTAGCTTGAGGTGATTAGAAAGTCCCATTATTTAGTAATTAAACAGGTTCACATTGGCATGAAATGCAATCCAAGACGAATGACTCCTTTGGCTGATGGACACAAACAGATTTGGAGTAATAATGGTGTTAATACTTGTTTGATTTACTTAATATACTTCATTGTTTAGCAAAATATGTCAATTTAATTATTGCTTTATCAAAAAATGTGTTTCGAATCATAAGCATCGACTTGCTAACCACAAATGATGAGAGGTACTCTTTATTTTAAAATTCAACCACTCAATATCAATAAGAAATGCAATTTAAGATCAAGAACCCTATTGTTTGTTGCAATTGAATGAATTCCTGTTATAGACGATTCATGGAAATTGTTTTCATAATGAATATAGTCTTTAAGAAAGAGTCGACAGATAATTTGATGGTGAATGCATGAAAAATTGTTCTTGTAACAAGAAGAGGAGCCTAATTAGCTTGAGGTGATTACAAAGTCCCATTATTTATTAATTAAACAAGTGCACATTGGCATGAAATGCAATCCAAGATGAATGACTCATTTGGCTCAAGGACACAAATAGATTTGGAATAATAATGGTGTTAATACTTGTTTGATTTAATTAATATACTTCATTGTTTAGCAACATATGTCAATTTAATTATTGCTTTATCAAAAAATGTGTTTGGAATCAAAAGCATCAACTTGCTAACCACAAATGATGGGAGGTACTCTTTATTTTAGAATTCAACCAATTAATATCAATAAGAAATTCAATTTAACATCAAGAACTCTATTGTTTGTTGCAATTGAATGAATTCATGTTATAGACGATTCATGGAAATTGTTTGCATAGTGAATATAGTTGTTAAGAAAGAGTCAACATATAATTTCATGGTCAATGCATGAAAAATAGTTCTTGTCACAAGAAGGGGTGTGTAATTAGCTTCAGGTGAGTAGAAACTCTCATTATTTAGGAATTAATCAAGTTCACATTAGCACGAAAAGCAAACCCAGATGAATGACTCCTTTGGCTGATGGATGTAAACAGATTTGGAGTAATAATGGTGTTAATACTTGTTTGATTTAATTAATATACTTCATTCTTTTGCATCATATGTCAATTTCATTATCACCGTATCAAGAAGTGCGTTTGGAATCAAAAGAGGAGCCTTGCTAACTAGAAATGATGGGAGGTACTCTTTATTTTAGAATTCAACCAATTAATATCAATAAGAAACGCAATTTAAAATCAGGAACTCTATTATTTGTTGCAATTGAATGAATTCATGTTATAGACAATTCATGGAAATTGTCTTCATAATGAATATAGTCGTTAAGAAAGCGTCAACAGATAATTTGATGGTGAATGCATGAAAAATAGTTCTTGTAACAAGAAGAGGAGCCTAATTAGCTTGAGGTGATTAGAAAGTCCCATTATTTAGTAATTAAACAAGTTCACATTGGCATGAAATGCAATCCAAGACGAATGACTCCTTTGGCTGATGGACACAAACAGATTTGGAGTAATAATGGTGTTAATACTTGTTTGATTTACTTAATATACTTCATTGTTTAGCAACATATGTCAATTTAATTATTGCTTTATCAAAAAATGTGTTTCGAATCATAAGCATCGACTTGCTAACCACAAATGATGGGAGGTACTCTTTATTTTAAAATTCAACCACTCAATATCAATAAGAAAT
The DNA here is from genome assembly GCA_037897445.1 of Ceriops zippeliana. Classification (NCBI taxonomy): domain Eukaryota; kingdom Viridiplantae; phylum Streptophyta; class Magnoliopsida; order Malpighiales; family Rhizophoraceae; genus Ceriops; species Ceriops zippeliana. Next base: position 46,193 of record JBAPLH010000539.1, read on the forward strand.
GCAATTTAAGATCAGGAACCCTATTGTTTATTGCAATTGAATGAATTCCTGTTATAGACGATTCATGGAAATTGTTTTCATAATGAATATAGTCTTTAAGAAAGAGTCGACAGATAATTTGATGGTGAATGCATGAAAAATTGTTCTTGTAACAAGAAGAGGAGCCTAGTTAGCTTGAGGTGATTACAAAGTCCCATTATTGATTAATTAAACAAGTTCACATTGGCATGAAATGCAATCCAAGACGAATGACTCATTTGGCTGATGGACACAAACAGATTTGGAGTAATAATGGTGTTAATACTTGTTTGATTTAATTAATATACTTCATTGTTTAGCAACATATGTCAATTTAATTATTGCTTTATCAAAAAATGTGTTTAGAATCAAAAGCATCGACTTGCTAACCACAAATGATGGGAGGTACTCTTTATTTTAGAATTCAACCAATTAATATCAATAAGAAATGCAATTTAAGATCAAGAACTCTATTGTTTGTTGCAATTGAATGAATTCATGTTATAGACGATTCATGGAAATTGTTTTCATAATGAATATAGTTGTTAAGAAAGAGTCAACATATAATTTCATGGTCAATGCATGAATAATTGTTCTTGTAACAAGATGGGGTGTGTAATTAGCTTAAGGTGAGTGGAAACTCTCATTATTTGGGAATTAATCATGTTCACATTAGCACGAAGTGCAAACCCAGATGAATGACTCCTTTGGCTGATGGATGTAAACAGATTTGGAGTAATAATGGTGTTAATACTTGTTTGATTTAATTAATATACTTCGTTGATTTGCATCATATGTCAATTTCATTATCACCGTATCAAGAAGTGCGTTTGGAATCAAAAGAGGAGCCTTGCTAACTAGAAATGATGGGAGGTACTCTTTATTTTAGAATTCAACCAATTAATATCAATAAGAAATGCAATTTAAGATCAAGAACTCTATTGTTTGTTGCAATTGAATGAATTCATGTTATAGATGATTCATGGAAATTGTTTTCCTAATGAATATAGTCGTTAAGAAAGAGTCGACAGATAATTTGATGGTGAATGCATGAAAAATTGTTCATGTAATAAGAAGAGGAGCCTAATTAGCTTGAGGTGATTAGAAAGTCCCATTATTTAGTAATTAAACAAGTTCACAGTGGCATGAAATGCAATGCAAGACGAATGACTCATTTGGCTGATGGACACAAATAGATTTGGAATAATAATGGTGTTAATACTTGTTTGATTTAATTAATATAGTTCATTGTTTTGCATCATATGTCAATTTCATTATCACCGTATCAAGAAGTGCGTTTGGAATCAAAAGAGGAGCCTTGCTAACTAGAAATGATGGGAGGTACTCTTTATTTTAGAATTCAACCAATTAATATCAATAAGAAATGCAATTTAAAATCAGGAACTCTATTGTTTGTTGCAATTGAATGAATTCCTGTTATAGACGATTCATGGAAATTGTTTTCATAATGAATATAGTCGTTAAGAAAGCGTCAACAGATAATTTGATGGTGAATGCATGAAAAATTGTTCTTGTAACAAGAAGAGGAGCCTAATTAGCTTGAGGTGATTACAATGTCCCATTTACTTAGTAATTAAACAAGTTCGCATTGGCATGAAATGCAATCCAAGACGAATGACTCATTTGGCTGACGGACACAAAAGATTTGGAGTAATAATGGTGTTAATACTTGTTTGATTTAATTAATATACTTCATTGTTTAGCAACATATGTCAATTTAATTATTGCTTTATCAAAAAAATGTTTTTGGAATCAAAAGCATCGACTTGCCAACCACAAATGATCGGAGGTACTCTTCTTTTATTTTAGAATTCAACCAATTAATATCAATAAGAAATGCAATTTAAGTTCAAGAACTCTATTGTTTGTTGCAATTGAATGAATTCATGTTATAGATGATTGATGGAAATTGTTTTCATAGTGAATATAGTTGTTATGAAAGATTCGACATATAATTTCATTGTCAATGCATGAAAAATTGTTCTTGTAACAAGATGGGGTGTGTAATTAGCTTAAGGTGAGTAGAAACTCTCATTATTTAGGAATTAATCAAGTTCACATCAGCACGAAATGCAAACCCAGATGAATGACTCCTTTGGCTGATGGATGTAAACAGATTTGGAGTAATAATGGTGTTAATACTTGTTTGATTTAATTAATATACTTCATTGTTTTGCATCATCAGTCAATTTCATTATCACCGTATCAAGAAGTGCGTTTGGAATCAAAAGAGGAGCCATGCTAACTAGAAATCATGGGAGGTACTCTTTATTTTAGAATTCAACCAATTAATATCAATAAGAAACCCAATTTAAAATCAGGAACTCTATTGTTTGTTGCAATTGAATGAATTCATCTAATAGACGATTCATGGAAATTGTCTTCATAATGAATATAGTCGTTAACAAAGCGTCAACAGATAATTTGATGGTGAATGCATGAAAAATTGTTCTTGTAACAGGAAGAGGAGCCTAATTAGCTTGAGGTGATTAGAAAGTCCCATTATTTAGTAATTAAACAAGTTCACATTGGCATGAAATGCAATCCAAGACGAATGACTCCTTTGGCTGATGGACACAAACAGATTTGGAGTAATAATGGTGTTAACACTTGTTTGATTTACTTAATATACTTCATTGTTTTGCAACATATGTCAATTTAATTATTGCTTTATCAAAAAATGTGTTTGGAATCAAAAGCATCGACTTGCTAACCACAAATGATGGGAGGTACTCTTTATTTTAGAATTCAACCAATTAATATCAATAAGAAATGTAATTTAAGTTCAAGAACTCTATTGTTTGTTGCAATTGAATGAATTCATGTTATAGACGATTCATGGAAATTGTTTTCATAGTGAATATAGTTGTTAAGAAAGAGTCAACATATAATTTCATGGTCAATGCATGAAAAATAGTTCTTGTAACAAGAAGGGGTGTGTAATTAGCTTAAGGTGTGTAGAAACTCTCATTATTTAGGAATTAATCAAGTTCACTTTAGCACGAAATGCAAACCCAGATGAATGACTCCTTTGGCTGATGGATGAAAACAGATTTGGAGTAATAATGGTGTTAATACTTGTTTGATTTAATTAATATACTTCATTGTTTTGCATCATATGTCAATTTCATTATCACCGTATCAAGAAGTGCGTTTGGAATCAAAAGAGGAGTCTTGCTAACTAGAAATGATGGGAGGTACTCTTTATTTTAGAATTCAACCAATTAATATCAATAAGAAATGCAATTTAAAATCAGGAACTCTATTGTTTGTTGCAATTGAATGAATTCCTGTTATAGACGATTCATGGAAATTGTTTTCATAATGAATATAGTCGTTAAGAAAGCGTCAACAGATAATTTGATGGTGAATGCATGAAAAATTGTTCTTGTAACAAGAAGAGGAGCCTAATTAGCTTGAGGTGATTACAATGTCCCATTACTTAGTAATTAAACAAGTTCGCATTGGCATGAAATGCAATCCAAGACGAATGACTCATTTGGCTGACGGACACAAACAGATTTGGAGTAATAATGGTGTTAATACTTGTTTGATTTAATTAATATACTTCATTGTTTAGCAACATATGTCAATTTAATTATTGCTTTATCAAAAAATGTGTTTGGAATCAAAAGCATCGACTTGCCAACCACAAATGATCGGAGGTACTCTTTATTTTAGAATTCAACCAATTAATATCAATAAGAAATGCAATTTAAGTTCAAGAACTCTATTGTTTGTTGCAATTGAATGAATTCATGTTATAGATGATTGATGGAAATTGTTTTCATAGTGAATATAGTTGTTATGAAAGAGTCGACATATAATTTCATTGTCAATGCATGAAAAATTGTTCTTGTAACAAGATGGGGTGTGTAATTAGCTTAAGGTGAGTAGAAACTCTCATTATTTAGGAATTAATCAAGTTCACATCAGCACGAAATGCAAACCCAGATGAATGACTCCTTTGGCTGATGGATGTAAACAGATTTGGAGTAATAATGGTGTTAATACTTGTTTGATTTAACTAATATACTTCATTGTTTTGCATCATATGTCAATTTCATTATCACCGTATCAAGAAGTGCGTTTGTAATCAAAAGAAGTGCATTACAAGTAGACAAGTAAAGGTTAAAGTTAGCTTGCATAGTTTGTATACACCTTTACCTATGCTTAACCAACCTTGGACTAACATTTCTATGGACTTTATATGGATTAATAAGGTCTCATAATAGTAAGAACAACATATTTACTGTTGTCGATAAGATTAGCAAAATGACAAATTTTTTGCATATTTTAAAACCAATGATGCAACACATATTACTGAGTTCATCATTAAAGAAGTGTTGTGTTTGTATGTTTTGCCAAGAACCATTGTTAGTGATAAGGATATTAAGTTCTTAAGTCATTTTTGGCACACTTTATGGAATAAATTGGGAATTAAACTTTTATTTTTTACTATTGCACTTCCTCAAACAAATAAACAAAATGAAATAATCAATAGGACACTCACTACTTTGTTATGTGCTATCATTCAAAAGAACTTAAGGTAATGGGAAAAGTGTTTGCCACATGTTAAGTTTGCTTAAAAGTGGATGCTCTAAAAGATTCTAAGGTTGTTCTAGGAGTTTCCAATGCTATACCAAAGATAATCACTTATCTTTATGTGCGAGATGATGGATAAGGCTTAGAATTTAAAGAACAAAGCTTAAAGCCCATGATATATGTTCAAGTCACATGATCAAGCTATAACTTGGTATGTATGCTAGATTTTAAGTTAAGGCTAAATAAACATGTAAAAAGGCTTAAATTATTGGGTTTATTAAGCTTGGAAGTTTGGTAGAGTTTGATACATTAGTTAAATACTTTGAATTCTATACTTAGTTATCATTAGTTGTAGCCTTTTAATGATTCTTACATCAAGGTAGATTTATATTCCTTAGTTAAAAGGGATCCCCTATAATTGAGGCCTCTCTTATCTTGATATGATAGAAACATCTTTTCCTTATAAGAGTATGATGTTTACATGCCTATCTAAACACCACAACTATACAAAATGAGGATCATGAATAATATTAAGGTATTTTCAATAAGTTTTACTTTGCTTTCTTATGTTCTTGGAAGAATATATTATATTGACTTATCAAAGGAGTGATCAACTTTTGTGATATCTTAAGATTGGGGTCTTTAGGACGTAGTTTCCTTAAGATTCTAATTTGATTAATCTAACTTGTTTCTTAACTTTCTAGGATATGCATAACAATTTGATTCAAAAGTTCCTAAGATAGGTCATTTAACAAGTTATTTGTCACAAAGTCAATAAATATAAGTCTACTTGACCAACAACAATACATGGGTTAATTATTCCTATTAATTTTATTTATTTGACCGAGATAACATTGTCCCATTTAACAATCCAAGGCATATGATATAACGTTGCAAAAGGTAATGCTTTATCTTTGGCCTCTTTGTTTTCCCAAAATTATACAAACACGTAATAGAGTGAGTTTTGTGAGACCTATTCTTTATTTACTAGCAATCTTATAGGTATAATGTCTACTGGTAAAGAAGGCAATTTCTCATATGGGGAGGAAGAAGTAGTGATTATAGATTTCAAATTGCTTATGAAATCTTAAGAGTATAAGTTCAATAAAATTAACCAAATTGTTTAGGAAGTTCATGATAAGTGAGATAAAATAGAAGGGAAATCAAGCGTAAATCCTAAGAGGCCAGTTGGAAGGGTTATGCAGTAGTAATTAGAAAATGATTTAGGTGAAGATGGCGATAATGACTATGATAAGGGTGATAATGATAGTAAAACTTTAAAGGTGGATTTAAAGGAGGATTTGGTATTAGGAATGTTAAAGTAGTACATTGTTTATAATAGTTATAATGGAGGTTAAGATAATAAAAATAGAATGGAGGAAGGAGTATATGAGTATTATTAAAATGAAGGTTATCTCTTTTAAGGAAAAGCTAACCCAAATGTGCACTTGGACTAAAAGAGAAGGGTAGAGCTATTGTTTATTATTATAACATTTCTAAGAAAAAAAAAAGGTTAAGATAGCTTTACCTAAATTTATTGATTATGTAGTAATGGGGTGGGACTAGCAAATTACTACTAGGAGGAGGAATTTTAAATGACCAATTGATACATAGAAAGAGTTAAAGACTACGATGAAAAGGAGGATTGATCCTAATTCTTATTATAGGGATTTGTATAACATGTTGTATGGCTTTACATAAGGTTTAAAGAATGTGGAAGGGTACCTACCATAAAGAGATGAGGATTGCTATGGTTAGGGCAAATGTAATGGAAGATAGGGAGGCAAATATGGCTAGGTTCTTCAAAGGGTTGAATAAAAACATGACTGATGTTGTAGAATTGCAACATTATGTAGAGTCAAGGATATGGTACACATTGCTATGAAATTTGAGAGGAAGCTTAAAGGAAGGAATACTTCTAGATATAATCAAAACTTGGCTTCATCCTTTTCGAAGTTGAATTAGGTGAAGAAGGAAGAGAAGACGACTCTTATGATTAAAACTGATACACATAAGCTCAAGATTAATAGGGGCAATCTTGAAAAAAGCAAATTTAAGGATAAACTCAAGGCCACCCAAGGAGAAACTAGAGACATCAAGCATTTTAGGTGTTTAGGTAGAGGTCATGTACCATCACAATACTTTAATAAAAGGTTTATAATCCTTAGGGAGGATTTTGAATATGAGAATGGGAGTGAGTCTAGTAATGAGGCTCATGTACCACCATTATTAGTTGTTAATGATGTTGATGGAGTAAAGTAATTAAAGCATAGAGAGAAACTTATAATGGTATGGAGGGCTCTTGGTGTATAAGTTAAGAAGATAGTGAAGTGGGATAAGTGTTTGGTGAAAGATAAAAGTTGTAACTTGATTATAAATAAGGGTAATTATACCAATATAAAGCATAAAGTTAGTCAAGAAGTTAGGTTTACCCATAATTAAACATCTTAGACCATATAGCCTACAATGGTTAAATGATAGTGGAGTAGTGAAAATGACTAAACATATTGTGCTTCCATTCTCCATTAGTAGATATAAGGATGAGGTATTTTGTGATGTTGTACCTTAGTAGATTGGTTAGATTCAAAAGAGTGATGATGCAAGAAAACAAGTTAATGTGTATATTAAAGAGTAGACATTTAGGTTACCTTTTAAGTTATGAAGCAAATGATCTTAATCTATTATAAAGATTCTTATTTTTCTAACATTAACTTTTATTCTTCTTTGCCTAGTACCATTTTATCTTTGTTGCAGAATTATAGTGATGTATTCCTGAGAAGATCCTGGTCGACTTACTACCAAAGAAAGGGATTAAACATAACATTAATCTTATTCCAAATACTCTTATTCCCAATAAGTTGGCACATATAGAAGTAATCTTAAGAGACAAAGGAGCTTCAGAGGCAAGTTGAGCAATTGATGAAGAAGGGTCATGTGTTACTTATGCATATACAAGCCCATACATAATGCTAGTGTTACTTTTACCAAAGAAAGATGAGTTTTGGAGGATGTGTGTTGATTCCAAAGTTGTCAATAAAATAATAGTTAAGTATTAACCTTTTATACTTAAATGATATACTTGATGAATTGCATGGTATTTGTTAATTCTCTAAAATTGATCTTAAGAGTGGGTATCATTAATTTAAGATGATGAAAGGTGATGAGTGGAAAATTGCATTCAAAACTAAGCTTGGTTGTATAAATGTTAGTTATGCCATTTAAACTAATGGAACTAACACGTTTAGAAGATTAATAAACTATATTTTAAGACCTTTCTTGGGAAATTTTGCTGTGGTTTATTTTGATAACATATTAGTATATAATAGGAATTTAGAAGAGCATGTTAAACATTTGCGTTGTGTGCTTGATGTGTTAGGAAAAGATAAATTGTATGCCAATTTAAAGAAATGTGATTTTTGCATAAACCATGTTATTTTCTTGGGTTATGTTATGTCAAATCATGGTATAGAGGTTAATAAAGAGAATATTAAGACTATTTAAGAATGACCTACACCTAAGAGTATGAGTGATATAAAGAGTTTCCATAGTTTAACTCTAGCTTTTATAAGAGGTGATTAAAAAGAATGCACCACTTCTAAGTTGATTTGGTTAAGTCTAAGTTGTATAACGCACCACTTCTTGCTTTGCTTGATTTTTTTAAGACCTTTGAAATTGAATGTGATGCATGATGTCATGCATCAGACATTAGGTTAGGAGTGTTCTCACCCCAAAGAAACAACCTATTGAATTCTTTAGTGATAAGTTAAGTAGGACAACAATGAATTATCCCTGATAAAGAAATGTATACATTCATTTGGACTTTAGAAACATGGCAACATTACATTTGACTTAAAATGTATGTAATTCATATTAATCATGAGAATTTAAAACACTTGAAAGGGTAAGGCTAGTTGGATAAGATACATGCCAAATAGGTCAAGTTTATCAAAACATTTCCTTACGTGATTCAATACAATTAGGTAAGGAAAATGTTGTTGCTAACGCATTATCACTTAGGTACACATTGATTAATACTTTGAGTATTAAGTTGTTAAGATTTAAAGACATTATTAATTTGTATGCTAATAATGCTAATTTTAGTAACATGTATACTTCTTTTTTATGCTAAATTATTCATTTTTTTATTTTTTTAATTCAAAAATTGAATGCACTGCAATAATTGTGATTTCAAGATAAATTCTTTTCTTTTCTTCTAATTCCTTGAGTTTCCAAACAACATAAAATCACATTTTATTTATTCTCTTCCCTTTCATTTCCATCTAATCTGAACTACATGCTTTCTTATTCTCTCTCTCTCTCTCTCTCCATCCATAAAGGGTGTCAAATTGTTTGGCAAGTTGTCACTGTATACACCATGCATTCAATACAAAATCTAAAAAGCTGCGGGGATGACAAACAATAAAAAGGTAGAAACTTCAAAAATCAAGATTCATCTCATTAGGTTAATTCTTCTAGGTCATTATTTGATGAATAATTAAATTGAAAGATGATGACAATTTCAACTTGAAGCAAAACATAAAAGAACAAAAAAAAAACACAAAAAAAAAAAGTAAAGTAAACAAGCCCTAGTAAATGAAGGGTACAATTGGCTTTGGAATGGATCTCATAAGTGAGAAGATGATGGACTACACACTATCCACAAGTACTTCCTAAAGCATACTGCCTTAGAAAACAACTTCTCACACAAATGTTCAATAGCCTTTAAGTTGTAATACTTGATGTCTTATGTGGGAAATAATACAAATCTACAAACCACATTGAAACTTCTAATAATTCCCCCAAAAGTAAATCCAACTTCACCTAAGTCATATTCTTACATAAAATTCCTTTTTTTCGAATGGCTTATGATCGATGTACCAATTGTAGATGAGTTAACTTCCTTATTATCCTAGATATAGCAGAAACTTTCTACATCTTCTGGCCATTGGGTCTCAAGCTCCCAAGGAAAAATGGCGATAATAAGATTTTCAAAAGTAATGCAAACATGCAAGCATGAAACAACAATTGTTCTTACCATAAGCAATTTGGCAGAAGAAGCCTTTAAATTCCCTTTTGGCAGTCCATTATTGGAAAAATTCTTTAGAATACAACAGACATGCTCTGAACTAAATATATTAAATGAGCATTTTGACTAGAGTAATTTTAGAAACTGAAAATGTTGATGGCTATCTATCATCATCTTAAGAAATTTATCTTGAAAAGCAAAAAAAAAAAAAAAAAACAAAAGTTGATATACAAAAAGAGATTAGAGAAGATTTGTCTTAAAATTGTACAAGGCAGTGTATTGCAACATTTAACAAGTAAAAACCAAAATAAGATAATGAATCTAGTTGATTAGAAATATAAGCAATATGGTAAGGTAAACACCCACGTGAAAAAAAATGTCAAACCTGTATCTACCCTAACTAGAACTATTAAGGCATGAATTCACAGAAATAAAGCTCTGAGCAATGAAAACAATATGTAATACATAATGCCTAAACTAAGCTCCTTTAGTTCAGTTTTAGGCTTGTCAAATACCTTATTTTTTATGTAAAAATTTTTGATCCAATAAATAGCATGTTTCCAATCTAAGCACAACAAAAAAATTATGTAAAATGCAGTGAAGGGAATTGTGTTCATAGATACCCACCTTGACATCAATCATTTATGTGTGCTTAAGCTACTTATCCGTTAGAATAACTTCTTCACCATACAAGAAGGCTTGCTCAATTAATTTGTATCTGGTTTATCCATTTCTCAAGCACTGAATGCTCATTACAAGTTTAGTTTTGGCGGTTCTAAACTTTTATTGAACTTGAAAAAACTAAAGTAAAGGGTAGCAAGCAATGTGCCGATGAAACTCAGAAAAGACTTCTCCCAGCTACAACAGTGCTTAAAGTAACCCAAACACCATTGTCCTACATAACAAATTGTCTTCGTCTTCTCCCATTTTATTTCTCAATGATAACACAAGAATTAAAGACTTCTCCTTGATGATGAATGCAAGGCCTCTTACATAACATGATAATAGGGTTCACTTCATGCAAGAAACAATAATCTCTAAACAATAGATACAATAGGAGTCATAATTTCACCCAACTAATTTGAAAAGAAAAAAACATTAATTAAAAAAAACTCATTCTAGTTGCCTAAGCGTTAAAAATTGTCCATTGATTCAATAATAGCTCCAGTTCATTAATGATTCTATTGTTTTTCATGTGGTTCAATTTATGAAAGGACTTTTCTACTTTTGATGGATCTAGAAAGGATGCTGATATTTTCACAAATAGCTTTTTAAGTCTCTCCTACACTTGTCTAGAGCTGCTTTTCTATGATAAATATTTGCATATATTCACTAGGGCAGCCAACAAACAATAATCACAGATGGACCTTACCTTTGTTCATGTGACACTACCAAACCTAAAAAATATTTTACAACTATCACATGGTCTACATATTGAAGCAAATGCTTCAAGCTAAAAATTCAATAAAGGAGAAAATACATGTCATGCAAACAAAATACCAATCACATCAACAATACCAAAAGTTATATAAGCCTAATCTCATAATGCAGCATCAAAAGAGTGCAAGAAAACTAGAATTACATGGTTCTTTGAGAAAAGCATATCAAGTATGGCCACTTGAAAATGCATCATTGTTCAAAGCATCTATGATAGGATCATGCAATAGTATATACTATAGGACTAAGTTATGTGTTTAAGCATCCTTGTAATACTTTAACCCTTTCTTCGTAATTTTCCTCCCTTCAAGTACTAATTTGCTTTACACTCTATTCTATCCAATATTTCAAATTTTTGTACACCACCCAAGCTAGAAATTCACTAAAATAAGTAAATGTTAATCACATGATTAAGTAACATTTGGAAAAAAGATTCTATAAAATTAGAAAAATTTCAACTATCTACTTACATTGGTGCATAGTTGTACAAGAAAATGGAAATTTTCAGTCATCCTCGTCCACAAAACCAAAGTTACTAAAATTAGAGACTAAATCTCAATTTAAATTTTTAAGCAAAGTTAAGCTAAATTTATGCAAAATTCTATATTGTGGATGTGAACCTATCCCTTTTAGATCAATAGATTATCCTTGCTTAATTAATAATGACAATTCCTCAATATCCATCACAAACAGAATTAAAATACTAGAAATAATAAATCACACAAAGATGCCAAGCCTATAAAAATTCAACTCTTTTTGTCACAATTTTCTTCACAACAAAACTAAGAACAGTTAATACAAGTGAATTATGTAGAAGAGCTTTATAGACCATAAAATTAGATTTGACTAATGTCAAATCTAGTCAATATAAAATAATAAATAGCATGGCAGCAAAGTAAGCATGCAAATATTTTGTCCATTAACCACAGATGACACATCAGCATTTACAACAACCTAAAGTTACCTTTTGTTTCTTTCTTAAGGCTAAATAATCTTGCATTTCCATTTGCAACCTAAAAAACACACAGACTAGGTAAAAAAAAAAAAACCACTATTTCTTTTACAATAAGAACTAACATGAATACCTTTGTTTCAAAGACAAAATTGAGTTTAATGCCTTCATGTGTAGAGGAATGACTAGAGAAAAGAAATGGATATAATGCCTTATCCTCTCCTTAGTAGAGAGATTACCACAAACAAATCCTCGACAAGTATAACTTCCATATTTTGGGACCGAAAGGACATTTACAAAGATAACATTGGGTGCCATAAATCCTGAATTGGAGAGGAATGCATAAAAAAATAGGAAGAATAGACATGAACTCGTTAGAATCCTTCTTATAACATAACTTCAATACTTTACATAGAATCACTTGAAGGTTGTCACTTATACTCATATGGCCTTCATAACACCTTATACAATACTCTTAATAAACCTCTATCAACTTCTACAAAGCCTTCTTTCTAACAGATATCTGTACGATATTTAGAAGTTAAGCAATCTTGAGATTAAATAGAATAATTAATAAGTTTAACAAGTTTATTAAGATAAAGGAGTAGAAATGTCTGAACAATACCTTCTTATCCCTAAGCCTTGTGAAGTAAGCCAACACATCACCTTCACTTTCTTCCTCATCACCATCATCATCCTCACTGGATGATTCTTCCTCTTCTTTTATCTTCAAGTATCTCATAGCTTTGAAAGCTGCCTCCTTTGATAGTTTTGATGTTAAGGAGTTTTTAGTTGACTTTATTCTCATCTTATATGCAATGAGATTGCATTGGAAATCATGCAGAGACATAGAATTGAGATCTCTACTCTCCTCTATGGCTACCACCTTTGAGGCAAACTTCTCAGGTAGTATTTTCAGAATTTTCATCATAATAGATGAGTCCTTCTTGTTCTTCCCATGACTTCTAAGGTCGTTTGTAGCATCAATAACCCTGGTGAAGAACTCTTGGACTGTCTCATTTTTTTGCATTCTGAGAGATTCATATCACTCCTTAAAAAGTTGATGCTTGGCCTCCTTCATTCTGCCATCACCTTCATATACTTTCTGCAATTTGCCCCATATCTCCTTAGCAGATTTGCAGTCCATAAGTTTAGCATATTTAGCATCTGTCAATGCTAAAATGATGACGTTTGAGGCCTTTCCATTTATCTCAAACTGCCTTAATTCCTCTATGGTTAGATCTTTACCTTCCTTTGGGACCACAAAGCCCTCTTGTATGGATTTCACCATGTTCATTCCCATGGTTGCAAATACCACCTACATTCTCGCTCTTCACATATGGTAGTTGGTTCCATTAAAGATTAGAACCTTCTTGCTGTAAGTAGTGCTAGTGCTAGTACCAGCATACATTTCTTAGCATGCTGAATAAGTTAAAACTTCTAAAATTCTTCAAACTAATACACCAAGTTGTTAAGTTTCAAACTAGTGAACCAGTGCTCTGATACCAATTAAAGTTCCCAACATTACCCTGAGATCTACTAGTTTGTGATACTGAGAGGGGGGTGAATCAGTATCACACCCCTTAAAAACACACTTTAACAATATAAGCCAAAGTATTCTACTTATTTAATACTCTAGCTCTCATCAATAAGCCGATATATGAACAACTTCAAACTCTTCTCAAAAGTGAACTCTTTCTCAGATTCGACTAAGGTAGATCTATTGTTACCTATTAATCACAATAGTCCCCAAAGTCACCTTTTAGACACCTTGCCTATTAGACAGATCGGATGTTCTAGATTAGGTCTTCTATAGGTTATGGGTTTGATGATTCTTTAGATGCATTCATAACTCAATTCAAAACATATAATGTAAATCAAATTAAGGATACAAGAGATTTATGTGGTTCCGTCAATGTGACATACGTCTACAGTGGTAAGGACTCTTCCTCTATCGAGACAATCCACTATACTTGAGAATACCAGTGTGGAACTCCCGATGTTCACAATGTAGTTACAATGGATGTCTTAATCCTTTGTTCCTTTCATTATTGCAAATACAAAGCAAGTACAATACAAAGAGTGTCACTTACTATGTCTACCCTTCTTCTACCTTGTCTTGCCTCTATTAAATTGAATAGGTTGCTTCACTGCTGCTTAGAAGTCCACCACAACACTCTCTAACCTCTCTTGAAGAAATCTAGAAATACGTTGAGTTCTTTCCAATGCTGCACCAAATTCCTTCTCTAAGTTGTTTCATACAACTCCTGCTTTCACCGTCTCACGACTTCACGACTTGCACTCACACTTTTGGTCTACCATTTCATGTCTCATAGCCTACCCCACGCTTGTGATCAGTCAAGCTGCTACACGTTCTGGTCTCACGCCATTGCACATTCTGGTCTCACGTCATCGCATGTTCTGGTCTCATGCCGACACATGTTTTGGTCTCATATCGACACATGTTCTAGTCTCATGTTGACCCATGTTCTGTCTCACATTTCAGATCTGCACCCACTTCATTGTTCTCAATCCGCACAGATACTAGATCTACTGTCCTCCAGCCTATGGTGTCCTTTCTCTTGCCATTGTTCACCCTTGTGCTGCCATCCACCCTGTTTTTCCGTCCACTCTATTTTGTCATCGTCCCTGTTTTTCGTCCACTCTATTTTGTCATCAACTCATCCTTTCTCTTGCCGGTGGTTGTACATTTCTCACGGATTTCTCTCTTTTTCCATCACACAGTTTTCTCCTTGTCGTGTCATCCGTTTCTCTATAGGTTGTTGTATGTCTCTCACGATTTTTTGTCTCTCACCATCTAGTTAGGTTTTCTCTCTCACTGTCCAGCCGTGTTTTCTCTCTCTCCATCCGGCCATGTATTCTCTCTCTCCATTCGGCCGTGTACCCTTGTTCTACTGTCCACTCTTATTTTGGCCGTATCAGGATTTTCTCTTCTTCCTACCTGAATTTGTATGTTCTGTGTAAGGTTTTCTTTTTCTCTTGAAAAGTTGTTGTTTTACTTTCTTACCCCTCCATGTAGCTTCAAATTACTCTCTTGCCCCTCCATGTGGCTTTACTTTCTTGTCACTTCATGTCAAATTAATTGTACACTTAAATCTAGTTGACAACAATTACAACCTATACAAGGTTATGGAAACAACAATTAGATTAAGATAGCAAGAGAGTGAAAAATAAGAGAAGAACGGATGAGAGAATAAGAGGACAAGAAAAAGAAAAAGAAAGAGAGTGAGAGGTCAAAGGAAAAGAAAGAAAGTGAGGTCCTGGAAAAAAAATTCAAATGAAAAGAGTGATTGTGTTTACTGGGGAAAATGAGGTTAATAATGTTATGATTACAAGATAGCAACTACTTGTATTTATGTATAACGATGTTTCTCATGACATTAACCCTTATTTGCCTAGTGTGGTTGTTTTATTATTGATGGAAATCAAGGTGTTGGTTGAATAACACAAATTTATGAAAAGAGAACAAAGTGTTGATAAAGTACAACAAAACAAGTATTCTTAAGATCCTTTTCAAAGAATCGGTGGTTTAATGAATACAGAAAAGACAAAGAAGATGATAGAGGCTTTACAAGGCTTATCATCGAGATGCATGGCAAAGGGTCTACTTTAGAAAATTCTAAGGTTATTCTAGAAGTTTCCAATGCTACAGTAAAGAAAATCACTTATCTTTTTGTGCAAGATGATGGACAAAACTTAGAACTTAAAGAATAAAGCTTAGAGCCCATGATATAAATCCAAACTACATGACCAAGTTAAAGAGGCTCGGTCCAAATGCTAAGTTGTATCAAAGGGGGTACTTTTTTTTGGTTGCTAGATCTTAAGTTAACACTAAATACACATGTAACAGGGTTTAACTTTGTCAATTTATTTGGGCTTGTAGGTTCAACTAAGTCTTGATACATTAGTTAGGATTTTTACCTTGACTTTTATGCCTATTTGTCATTAGTTGTAGTCTTGTAAGGATTTTTGCATCAAGGCAGATTTGTTCTCCTTAATTAATGGGATCCCCTATAAGATTAGGGTTACATGATCATCAATGGTCATCATTGATTCCCAAAGGTTGCCGTACAATCAACAACCAGATTTAATTCCTAAAATTTAGGTCAATGGTTAACATTGACTTTCTAAAATTTAGGTTAATGGTCAAGGGTCAACAGTTACCTTTAACCCTTAAAATTTAGGGTCACGATCAATATTGACTCATTAACTTCAAGGTTAACCTACCATTACCAATTTTCCCAATGACCTCTCTATATCACAATGACATTCATAACATCAAATTAACACATATAACCATGTGAGATGGTGTTGACAATAAATCCAACATTAGCCATCAAATATGAGCTCATCAATCTCTCCCTTTGGATTTGTTGGCAACATATTAAATCTAATATCTAGTAATGCACATATAACAACCTTTAACATTCATAACTCCTCCTGCACATGATCTTAATCCATTATAAAGATTATTATTTTTCTAACATTAACTTTGATTCTTCTTTGCCTAGTACCATTTTATATTTATTATAGAATTATAGTGATGTATTCCTAAGAGGATCCTAGTTGACTTCCTACCAAAGAAAGGAATTGAACATAACATTAACTTTATTACAAATGCTCATATTCCAAATAATTTGGCGTATATAGAAGTAATCTTAAGGAGATAAAGGAGCTTTAAAGGCAAGTTGAGGAGTTGATGAAGAAGGGACATGTGTTACTTATGCGTATACAAGCCTGCATATATAAACCTATACATAGTATCAGTGTTACTTTTACTAAAGAAAGATGAATTTTGGAGGATGTGTGTTGATTGCATAGTTGTCAATAAAATAATAGTTAAGTATCGACCTTCTATACTTAAATGATATACTTGATGGATTGCATGGTATTTGTTACTTCTCTAAAATTGATCTTAAGAGTGGGTATCATTAAATTAAGATGATGGAAGGTGATGAGTGAAAAATTGCATTCAAGACTAAGCTTGGTTCGTATGAATGGTTAGTTAGGTCATTTAAACTAATGCACCTAGCACGTTTACGAGATTAATAAACTATATTTTAAGACCTTTCATGGGAAATTTTGTTGTGGTTTATTTTGATAACATATTAGTATATAATACGAATTTAGAAGAGCATGTTGAAAATTTGCATTATGTGGTTGATTTGTCAAGACAAGAGAAATTGTATGCCAATTTAAAGAAATGTGATTTTTGCATAAACCATGTTATTTTTTTGGGTTATATTATATCAAATCATGTTATAGAGGTTAATAAAGAGAAAATTGAGACTATTTAAGAATGACCTATACCTAAAAGTATGAGTGATATAAAGAGTTTACATGGTTTAACTCTAGCTTTTATAAGAGGTGACTAAAAAGAATGTGGGTTTCAAATGGAGTAAGAAACAACAAGATGTATTTGATTTACTTAAATCTAAGTTATGTGATTCCCCACCTCTTGCTTTGCTTGACTTTTTTTTAAGACCTTTGAAATTGAATGTGATGCATGATGTATCAGACATTAGGTTGGGAGTGTTCTCATGCAAGAGAAACAACTTATTGAATTCTTTTGTGATAAGTTGAGCAGGGCAACAATGAATTATCCAATGGGTGATAAAGAAATGTTTGCACTTGTTTGGACTTTAGAAACATGGCAACATTACCTTTGACTTAAAATGTTTGTAATTCATATTAATCATAATAATTTAAAGCACTTGAAAGGGTAAGGCTAGTTGGATAAGAAACATGCAAAATAGGTCAAGTTTACTAAAACTTTTCCTTATGTGATTTAATACAATTAGATAAGGAAAATGTTGTTGCTAACATATTATCACTTAGGTACACATTGATTAATACTTTGAGCATTAAGTTGTTAGGATTTAAAGACATTATTAATTTGTATGCTAATAATGCTGATTTTAGTAATGTGTATGCTACTTTTTTATGCTAAATTACTAATTTTTTATTTTTTTAATACAAAAATTGAATGCCCTACAATAATTGTGATTTCAAGATAAATTCTATTCTTTTCTTCCAATTCCTTGAGTTTCTAAACAACGAAAAATCATGTTTTATTTATTCTCTTCCCTTTCCTTTCCATCTAATCCAAACAACATGCTGTCTCATTCTCTCTCTCTCTCTTTCTCTTTCTATCCATAAAAGGTGTCAAATCCTTTGGCAGGTTGTCACTGTATACACCATGCATTCAATACAAAATCTAAAAAGCTGTAGGGATGACAAACAATAAAAAGGTAGAAACTTAGAAAATCAAAATTCATCTTATGGGGTTGATTCTTCTAGGTCGTTATTTGATGAATAATTAAACTAAAAGATGATGACAATTTCAACTTGAAGGAAAACATAAAAGAACAAATAATAATGAAAAAAGTAAAGTAAGCAAGGCCCAACAAATGAAGGGTACAATCAGCTCTGGAATGGGTCTATCTATTTGTGTCTTTGAGGTCAAAATTTGCAACTCTAATAATGACCTTGGAACCAATGGAATGGGTATAGACATTAGAGATAATGGTGATTTGACCAAAGATGCATTTCTTACAACACTATCTGCTTTTCCTTTTCATATGATTAGTTTGGATTGCCTTTCAAACATAGGAAGAAAGTTTAAGAGCACTAATCAATTGCTATCTTTCTTTATAAAGCTTTTGTAAAATTATTTAAAGATAACATCGTTTTGGTTTTTTGTTGGTTGTGTTTGGTTTGAAATTCTAGTCGTTGAAATTAAGATTTCAATTATTACCACCTGATTAGCGATTATAACATTGCATTTTAATCTACCAAAATGTATTATAGGTGTTTGGTTTAGGGGAATTTGAAATCATGCATTCAATTAACCTTGATAGAATTAGTGATCAATTTTTTTTTTATCCATTCTGCTAATACATGCTCCTAACAAATAGGAAAACGAATTTTTCATTTAATTAGATGCATACTCTACATAACTACCCCAATTGATTTTATATGGTTTGATCTAGATAGCAAGAAAAAAGCAGAAAGGGAGAACTTAAGACTTATCCTTCTTTCTTTTTTTTTTTCGGTGCATGGAAAATGAACATAAGAGTTATCCATGAAACGAAGCATCCTAAAGCAAATGATTCCTTAAAGTGATTGAAACAAACAAAAGAATGCTCACATGGGGTGAAGGGCCGTTTCCATTTTAACTACCTTCAAGTCAAGTTCCGATCAATTAAGGACCAAAGTATGGAGGTAGGATTTATGGGTCTCCTCTTGCCACACTGTTAGGTCAATCGTTGCTTTAAGCTACGCACTTTTCCTTCTCAACTCCTAAGCCCAGCATTAGAGTTTATCCTCTTACCCTTCCTATCCAATAACTCCAACGACCTCATTTATGCCTAATTATAGCTTGAAACATAAATTAATTTTGAAATTTGTGCAATTAACCCCTCTAGTAATTATAACTAAATTCAAATATAGCTAATTAATTCTGTTAGGCGTTGCCATTATCAAAACACCAACACAATGACAATTTAACATACTTCTAACCACCCTACTCTAATAATAGATGTTAATTGGCTAAGGTCCATACTAATGGGGTAAGGTCAAATCCAATGGCAAATGGGACATTAAGTCTTGCTGTTTCGGGTTTCAAGGGATAATATTCACATTGTATTATTGGCTTTGGCAAAAAAAAAAAAAAATCGCAAACTTGAGCAAAAGTCCAGCATAAACTAGAAGTAGACCTTGTAACAGAAAATTTTCTACGTTTCTACTCAAGAGATTCTATGTTTCTCCTAATTACTTGACAGAAATGCCAAAACTAACCCCAACAAAACAAAATACACTATAACTTCCCATTTTATAACTTTTGATTCGTCAAATTTTCTTCAAATGGCACATCTATATCACAAAAATTGACACAAAAATGCAATGGCTATGTGGTCATAACAGAAAACAAATGTAACCTCAACTAGTAAACCATAAAAGCCACATTAAATTAGCAAGAGACAGTCAGCAATCAACAATGATTCAATAAATGGGGAATGAAATATTGAATAATATTATTCATCTACGAATCAATCAAGAGAATAATGGGGCTAAAAATATGGGAAAAAAAAGTAATAGGCAAGAAGACAACTAAGCAATCATTTAGTTTCACAAGTGGTGAACTCTTGCCAATTTAGACAAGCACCAATAAAAGTCAGTTGATTAGCCAACATTCTTCATGTTCAAAATTGTAGAAGACCTTATGAATGTTGATATAGTCAAATTACACACATCGGGGAAAGGGAGGAAAGAAATTTGAAACAAAAATGAATATATAAGTCTAATCTTCAGAAAACTAATGGAAACAAAGGGTTAAAATAGAGAATCTTGGCCACTAGATCTGAAACTAAAACAATAAGATAAAGAACCTAAACTAGACAAGAAATGTAGTATACTACCATACTTTGATTTAAGAATCACAATTAAGATGTATAACAGTAACATACTTGAAAACTTAGGCACTACATGCAACTCACCAATTACTTGACTGAAAGGTGTTTGACTCTTCTCCCAAAGCAATCTCGACATTGTCAAAAGACAATTAAGGATAAAGGGAAAACCAAAAAGACATAACGATCAAGAAATAGTATTGATGACTAGAGTCATGCAAGCAAACCTATGAAAAGGAATATGAATCGGCAAAGGATACAATAAAAACAAGCATATAAGATCCTAAATCGATGACTAAAAAAAAGATAAAGAACAAAGATGCAAATCACAGCCACATAAACAAACCTAAAATTCTTGAGCCATGGACTAGTTATTTTAATTTTTGCCTCATGCAAAGCAATTTTAGAAAAATAACCCCACAATCATAATGAAATGGTCCAAAGATGTCAAAGACTACAAAACACCATTTTGCATTCAGGCAAACTTAAAAAAACAAAAAGAATAAAAACAATAAAAGAGAGAAGTAAGCTTGGTGACACACAAAGCCATAATTTGTATCCATGATAGGATCATGCAGTACAATAGGACAAAGGTATGTGTTTAAGCATCCTTGTAATACTTTAACCCTTTCTTCGTAATTTTCCTCCCTTCAAGTACTGATTTGCTTTCCACTCTATTGTATCCAATATTTCAAATTTTTCTATACCTCTCAAGCTAGAAATTCAACAAAATAAGTGAAGTGTTAAACACATGATTAAGTAACATTTGGAAAAAAGATTCTATAAAATTAGAAAAATTTCAATTATCTACTTAGATTGGTGCATAGTTGTACAAGAAAAAGGAAATCTTCAATCATCCTTATCCACAAAACCAAAGTTACTGAAATCAAAGACTAAATCTCAATTTAGATTTTTCAGCCAAGTTAAGCTAAATGCAAATTCTATACCACAAATGTGAACCTATCACTCTTAGATCAATAGATTATCCCTGCTTAATTAATAATGACAATTCCTTAATATCTATCATAAACAGAATTAAAAGACCAGAAATAAGAAATCACACAAAGATGCCATGCCTATAAAAGTTCAACTCTTTTTGTCACAATTTCCATCACAACAAAACTAGGAACAATTAATACAAGTGAATTATGTAGAAGAGCTTTATAGACCATAAAATTAGATTTGACTAATGTCAATGCTAGTCAATAAAATAATAAACAGCATAGCAACAAGTTAAGCATGTATATATTTTGCCCATTAACCACATATCACACATCAACATTTATAACAACCTAGAGCTTTACCTTTTGTTTCTTTCTTGAGGCCAAATAAGCCTCATTTCCATTTGTAACCTGAAACACACAAACTAGGTCAAAAAAAGAAAAAAACCACTATTTCTATTATAGTAAGGACTAACATGAATACCTTTGTTTCAGAGACAATATTGAGTTCAATACCTTCATGTGCAGTGGAATGACTAGAGAAAAGAAATGGATATAATGCCTTATCCTCTCCTTAGTAGAGAGATGATTGGAAACAAATCCTCTGCAAGCATAACTTCCATATTTTGGGACCTAAAGGACATTTACAAAGATAAAATTGGGTGCCATAAATCCTGAATTGGAGAGGATTGCATAAAAAAATAGGAACAATAGACCTGAACTTCTTAGAATCCTTCTTATAACACAACATCAATACTTTACATGGAATCACTTCAAGGTGGTCACTTACATTGATGTGGCCTTTAGAACACCTCATACAATACTCTTTGTTGTTCCCACAGCCTTGTATGGATTGTAATTGTTGTCAAACAGATTTAAGAGTATTGTATGAGGTTACAAATAACTGAAGTGGGTCATATATCAGGAATCATAGGATAAGACTAGAATGTCAAATAACCTCATAAAGTGATCTCCTTGGAGTGAACTTGTAAAAGGAGTTTAGCATTGCTTGAGTTTTAGTATGACACTGTGACAAGGTTGTATACGGATGATAAGTTCATAAGAAGTTAAATCTGCTAGTTCGTCAGCCTGTCTTAAGACTAAGTCCTAGAGCGATTCTGAAGGAGTTGAATAATTCCAAGGTTACAAACAAACAAGGAGTTCGGAAGAAGGAAAGGTTATGGAATTTTAACTTGGCATTTCTGGAAGATGGGTAGTTATGGGGGTAGTTTCTTTTGTATACTTTTCAACTGTTCATTGACAATCCTGACCGTTCATTTAAGCATTCAAAGGATGAGATTTCATTAGAAAGATAAGAGCAAGAGAAATAAATTAAGAAGGAGAATAATGCTGAATCTTGAATGGAACAGTAGCATGAAGCCACATTGAGGAGTAAGAAAGGAAGTCTACTGTAGCTATAGTAAACCCTACTAGGGTTTTCATAGAAGGCAGTATATAAACCAAGAGTTATCTCTTTTTTTTTTTTTAAAACAAAAAAATTGAAAGACGGTGAGATGGTGAGACCAGAAAAGGGTGAAATGGGTGAGACATGAGACCAGAAACGGTGAGACATGAGACCAGAAACGGTGAGGCGTGAGACCACAATCGGTGAGACGTGAGACCAGCATCAGTGAGACGTAAGACCAGAAATGCTGAGACGTGAGACTAGAAATGGTGAGACATGAAACCAGAAACGATGAGACATGACTGGAAACAGTAAGACATAAGACCTGGAGATGGTGTAGCAATAAGACCAAAAAAGAGTGAGATCGTGAGACAGTGAGATGGTGAGACCAAGAAATAGGTAAGACCGTGAGATGGCGAGACAGTGAGACGGTGAGACCAGGAGTTATGTGTGTGAGACAACCTAGAGAAGAAATTTGGTGAAGCATTTGTGAGAACTCAATGAATTTTCAGATTTCTTCAGGAGAGGTTAAAAAGTGTTTTGGTGATCTTCCAAGCTACAGTAAAGCAACCTATTCAAATCAAATAAAGGCAAGACAAGCTAGAAGAATGATAGACATAGTAAGTGACACTCTTTGTATTGTGATTGCTTTATGTTTGTAATAGTGAAAGGATTAGAAGATTAAGACATTCATTGTAATCATAGGGGATACCACAATGGTATTCTCAAGTATAATGGATTGTCTTGGTAGAGGAAGAATCCTTACCACCGTAGAGTATGTCTCATGGGTAGAACCACGTAAATCTCTTGTGTCATTGCTTTGAATTTACATTCTATGTTTTGAATTGAGTTGTGAACAAAGCTAAAGAATCATCAAACCCATAACCTAAAAGCAGACCTAATTAAGAACAACCAATCCATTTAATAGGCAAGGTGTCTGAAAGGTAACTTTAGGGATTATTGTGTTTAGTAGGTAATAATAGAATTACCTTAGTTGAATATGAGAAAGAGTTCATTTTTTAGAAGAGTTTGAAGTTGTTCACCTACCAATTGAAAGGGGTAATACTGATTCACCCCGCCTCTTGGTATTATAGACTAGTAGATCCTAGGGTGAAGTTGGGAACTTCAATTGGTATCAGAGCTTAGGTTCACTAGTTTGAAGCTTAACAGCTTGGTGTACTAGTTTAAAGGGTTTCAGAAATTTTAGTTTGTTCAGTATACTGAGAAATGGTTGCTAGTACCAACACCAGTACTACTTACAGTAAGAAGGTTCCAATCTTTAATGGAACCAACTACCATATGTGGAGAGTGAGAATACAGGTGGTATTTGCAACCATGGGCATAGACATGGTGAAATCTGTACAAAAGGGTTTTGTGCCTCCAAAAGAAGGTAAAGATCCAACTCCAGAGGAATTAAGGCAGTTTGAGATAAATGGGAAGCCTCAAATGTCATCATTTTAGCATTGATAGATGCTGAATATGCTAAGGAGATATAGGACAAATTATAGAAGGTCTATGAAGGTAATGGCAGAATGAAGGACACCAAACTTCATGTTTTCAAGGAGAGATATGAATATCTTAGAATGGAAAAAAAATGAGAAAGTTTAAGTCTTCACCAGGGTTATTAATGCTGTAAACGACCTTAAAAGTCATGGGAAGAACAAGAAGGACTCATCTATTGTGAAGAAAATTCTGAGAATTCTGCTTGAAAGGTTTGCCTCAAAGGTGGCAGCCGTAGAGGAGAGTAGAGATCTTCATTCTATATCTTTGCATGATTTCCAGTGCAATCTCATTGCATATGAGATGAAAATAAAGTCAACTAAAAGCTCCTCAACATCAAAGCTATCAAAGGAGGCAGCTTTCAAAGTTATGAGACACTTGAAGATAAGAGAAGAGGAAGAATCATCCAGTGAGGACGACGATGATAATATGGAAGAAAGTGAAGGTGAAGTGTTGGCTTACTTCATAAGGAAATTCAAAAAGAGGTCTAAGAAGGGAAAAGGACAATTGTCCTTGAGATGTTATCATTATGGCCAGACTGGATACTTTGCTTCTTAGTGCAAAGTGAAACTTGATGATGAAGATGAGGATGGTGATAATGAGCAGAATTTAAAATAGAGAAGACCATCATCCAAATCAAAGAAGTCTAGTAAGAAGACTGCCAACCCACAGAAGAAGAAGAGAAGCTCATTCAAGAGTTATATGAGCCAAACAAAAGAAGTTGATGAGGAGGAAGACGTAGACTCATCAGATGAGCATGCCTTTATGGCATCAACTCAATATGGTAGTTCAACCTCTGAAGAGGAAGATGAAGTTCCCAAATTCACCCTAGGATCTACTAGTTTGTGATATTGAGAGGGGGGTGAATCAATATCATACCCCTTAAAAAAAACCTTGATAATTTAAGCTAAAAATGAACTCTTTCCCATATTCAACTAAGGTAGATCTCTTGTTACCTACTGATCACAATAATCCCCAAAGTTACCTTTCAGACATCTTGCCTATTTGACAAATCAGTTGTTCTTGACTAAGTCTTTTTTTAGGTTATAGGTTTGATGATTCTTTAGCTGTGTTCATAGCTCATTTCAAAACACAGAATGTGAATTCAAAGAAAGGAAATAAGAGATTTACATGGTTCCATCAATGTGACGTACTCCACAATGGTAGGGATTCTTCCTCTACCGAGACAATCCACTATTCTTGAGAACACTAGTGTGGTATCCCCTATGATTACAATGGATGTCTTAATCTTCTAGTCCTTTCACTATTGTAAATACAAAGCAATCACAATACAAAGAGTGTCACATACTATATCTACCCTTCTTCTCGCTTGTGTTGCCTCTATTTGATTTGAATAGGCTGCTTCACTACCGTTTGGAAGATCACTAAAACACTTTCTAACCTCTTTTGAAGAAATCTGAAAATACGTTGAGTTCTCTCAAATGCTTCACTAAATTTCTTCTCTAGGTTGTCTCACCCAACTCTTGATCTCACCGTTTCATCATCTCATGGCCTGCACTCACGCTTCAGGTCTGCCATTTCACTTCTCACAGCCTACCTCACACTACTGGTCTGTCGTTTCATGTTTTACGGACTGCCTCACACTTTTGGTCTGCTATTTCATGTCTCTCAAACTGCACCACGCTCTTGGTCTGCTAGTTCATGTTTCTCAGGCTGTCTCATGTTTTTGCTATGCTAATTCACATTTCTCGACCTACTTCATCCTTTTGGTTTTGCTGGTTCATGTCTCTCAACGTGCCTCATGTTTTTGGTCTACTAGTTCACGTTTCTCACCCTACCTTACACTTTTGGCTTTGCTGGTTCACGTCTCTCCCATTTTTGATCTGATCTCATGCCCTGTTGCATGTTTTGGTTTGTCATGCCCTGTCACACATTTTGGTCTATCACTCCCCATTGCATGTTCTGGTCTGTCACGCTTGGTGGGTCGTTCTAGTCTCACGGATACCAAGTCTATTGTCTTCTCTTCCAGGTGGTCTCACGGATACCAGGTCTACTGACTACTCTATCTTCCGGTGGCTTAATCAACAAGGAGATAAGTCTTGGTTTATATACACCCTTCTATACAAACCCTAGTAGGGTTTACTGGAGCCGTGGTGAATTTCCTTTCTTGCCCCTCAATGTGACATCATATTACTGTTCCATTCAAAATTCAGCATTATCCTCCTCCTTAATTTATTTTTCTTGCTCTTTTCTTTCTACTAAACTCATCCCTTGAATGCTTGAATAAAGGCTGTGGGAACAACAAAAAATGAGATTGATGAAAAAGAAAGAGATCTAGAAGCTGAGTTAGAAGCAGCTTCAAAGGAGATAATCAGAAGGGGCAAAACCATAAGAAGGTTGGAGGATCATATAAAAGAAGTTGAAGCAATGTTTGAGGAAGCAAAAAGTCAAAAAGATGAAATAAGGGCTAAACATATTGACTTGAAGAGAAGATTTGAAGAACAAATCAAAATATGTGAAGACCTTACAATGGAGCTTGGCTCAAGGATTTCAACAATTGAAGAAATGGAGATAGAGTTGCTAAGACATCAGCAACAACTCAAAAAGAGTGAAGAGAACTTACAGAAGCTTGAAATGGTAGGAGAAACAAGCTCTGCAAGAGAAAAGAAGAATGAAGAGAAAGTGCAGTAATCTGAGGCTACATTGCCTAAAGATAATGAGACTTTTCCACAGAAGTTGAAAGAGAAGGCTATGACTCAGGAGAAGATAGCTGAAAATAAAGCAGATTTGAAGAAGCAACCTAGGGTTGCAAACAAAAATGAAGAAAAGAAAATCAGCCAATAAAGGGCTATGGTTGAACAGAAGAAGGAGAAAAAAGTGACTGAAATGAAGCCAGCAACCTTCCCTACACATCAAGTAATGAACAAAAGAAAACAAGTTGTGATTAGACCTAAGAAGAGGCAATTTCAAGGTCGCTTCCTTTATTGTGAAGTTTGGGGTCATAAGGCAAGTAAATGTTGGTGGAGAAGGCAAGTATATGTCTCCGACTTGAGAAGATTCTATGCTGTATATAGGTGGAGACAATACAAAATTCAGAGGAGAACACCTATCATGAGATCTTGCACATACTGTAAAAAGCAAGGACACATTGACAAGGATTGTTGGTGGAACCCAAAACCAATGGTTTCAAAGAAAAAGTTTGATATATTGGCAAACTTGGAACAATGTGAAAGGTGCCAGGAGGATAACCCAATGCCAAGAGATGCATGACACTTCTCCCTGAGCAAGAGAAGGCACTTAATAGCACAGTAAAAGCATTTGGTACAGTCAAAGCTGAGAAAAAGGAGAAAGCTATCTTTAAGCCAGTTTAAAAATGAATATAAAGATAAAAGGGAGGATGCTAATATAGCTAAAATTGCACTAAAGGCTGACTACAAGGATAAGCAATGGATCCTTGACAGTGGATGCACTTCACACATGATAGGAGACAAGAGTAAATTATCAAAGTTGAACAAGTCAAGAGAAGGCGGAGTCAAGTTAGCAATGATGATTCACTCAACATTAGTGATTAGAGGTCAATAAATATTGGAAAAGGAAAGCTGAAAAATGTTCTGCACATTGAAGGACACAAATATAATCTAGCATCTGTTAGCCAATAATGCAATGAAGACCATAAAGTGATATTCACAAAAACAGGTTGCCAAGTAAAGGGTAAAGAAGGTAATACTATTGCACCTGAGAAGATAAAAGCTGAAAATTTATATGTGATTGATAAGGACAAGACAAACAGTTGTTTACATACAAAAAAAGAAGAAAATCAACTTTGGCATAGGAGGTTAGGACACTTTACATAAAAAAAAAAAAACATGAGGAAGCTAACCACTACTAATGCAATTAGAGACATTCCAAACCTCAAGAGAGAGAGGGAGTATGTCTGCTCCGTATGCTCTAAAGGAAAATATGTCAAAAAGCAGTATAAGACCAAAGAGTTTAGTTCTAAAGCCGTGCTTGACATTGTACATACTGATTTATGTGGGTCGATGAGAACAAAAGGGTTGAATGGTGAAAGGTACTTCATCTTGTTTGTTGATGATTATTCCAAAAGGACTTATATCATACACCTCAAACACAAGTCAGAAGTTTTGAAATGCTTTAAGAGATACAGAAGATTGGCTAAAAATGAGAGTGGAAAGAAGATCAAAGTATTGAGGTCAGATCAAGGTACTGAATTTACAAATGAAGCTTTTGAAGATTACCTTGAAAAGCATGGAATTCACCATCAGCATGGAATTCACCATCAGATGGCAGCAGCAAGAACACCTTAATAGAATAGGGTGGTAGAGAGGAAAAATAGAGCTGTGGTTGAAATGGCAAGAACTCTATTGCTGGAATCCAAGTTTCACACAAGATTTTGGATAGAAGCAATATTTATAGCCGTGCACCTACTAAACAGAGTTTTACTAAGGCCCAATACTGATTAGACTCCATACATGGAGTGGGAAGAAGACAACAACCAAGTATCTTAGAATCTTTGGTAGCCCATGTTTTATGAAGAACAAGGAGCAAAGCTTGGGAAAATTCCATGCTAGGTTAGATGAAGGCATCTTTGTGGGATACTCAGCAAAGACAAAAGGTTACAAAGTTTTTCTGCATAAACTGGGAAAAGTGGTCACTTCTAGTGATGTGAGAATAGATGAAAATTGAAAAACAATGCATAATGGAGAACTGAGGATAGTGAAGAAGATAAGTTCAAAACAGATGAAGAATCAAACCAATATGAAGAAAAGGGAAAAGAAGTAAGTTTAGACTCAGAGAAAAATGAGTCTGAAGATAAAGAAAGAGATCCTCTTGCAACTAAGACTGTGCAAGAGAGAAAGATAAAGAAATAAACACAATGAAGATGGCAAGGTGGTGAGGAATAAGGCTTGGTTGGTTTGCAAAGACTACACTCAGATAGAAGGAGTAGATGTTGATGATACTTTTGTACTAGTGGCAAGGTTAGAAAGTATTAGAATGTTCTTAACTTTGGCAGCACATAAGAGGTATAAAGTTTATTAGATGGATGTAAAATCAACCTTTCTGAATGGGCTCCTGAAAGAAGAAGTGTATATTGAACAACCTGATGGAGTACAAATCAATGAGGATGAGACATATGTGTGCAAGCTAAAGAAAGCCTTGTATGGCCTTAAACAAGCCTCAAGAGCATGGTATAGCAAGTTGGATGTGTATTTGAGAAGGTCAAACTTTATAAGAGGAATAGTTGATAATAACCTATATGTGTTCAACTCAGAGAAAGGCCAATTAATAGCCTCAGTATATGTAGATGACATCATCTTTGGAGGGAATCACTCTAAGTTATGCCAAGAATTTACATAAAAGATGAGTGAGAAATTTGAGATGTCATTGATTGGAGAAATGACTTACTTTCTCGGATTACAAATAAAATAGTGTGAAGAAGATATTTTTATTTCTCAAAAAAAATATGCCAAAGAGATGCTGAAAAGGTTTGACATAGAGGATAACAGACTTGTCAGTACCCGTATGATAGTAGGCTGTAAGTTAATAAAAGATCAGGAAGGAAGGAGTATAACCCTACAAAATATTGGAAGATGATAAGGAGCCTTCTGTACCTTATAGCATCAAGGTCTAATCTTATGCAAGTTATGTGCATTGCTAGCAGATTCCAAGCTAATCCTAAGGAATTTCATGTGTTAGCAGTGAAAAAAATCCTAAGATACCTTAAAGGGACACTAAAAATGAGTTTGTGGTATCCTACCATGAATTCTGTAAAACTACGAGCATATACTGATGCATACTAGGAAGGATGTATAAATGATAGAAAATCAACCAGTGGCTACAGCTTCTACTTAGGTTTAAAGTGTGTTGCATGGTTAAGTAGAAAGCAAAACAGTGTTGCTTTGAGCACAACTGAGGCTAAGTATATGGCTACTTGTGCAGCATGTACTCAGGTGATATAGATGCAAAGATAATTGGCAGATTTGGGTGTTGAAGTAAAGTTACCAGTAAGTGTACTTTGTGATAATCAAAGTGCAATTGATCTCAGCAAGAATCTAGTTTAACATTCAAGGAGCAAGCATATTGATATCCGGTATCACTTTATCAAGGATCAAGTGGAATAGGGCGCAATTCAGTTGGAGTATGTTGGCAATAAAGATCAAATTTCAGATATTCTAACTAAAACTCTGTCCATAGAGCTATTTGCAGAATGAGTTTGTTTGTGCAAATGCCTCCTTAAGCATAAAGTTCAAGTGAATCCCCCATCTCTACTTTAATGGTTTTTTAGATTTGTAATTGGTTGGCAAAGGGGGAGAGAAGCAACAGTGCAGGGGGAGCTGTTAAGGAAGTAGGAGTGCATATTTAGGGGGAGTTGTAATTCATTTGCTTCTTGATTATTACTCTAAGAAGATTATGAATGATTGTTGTGTAATAGTTTTTGTTGTGAGTGTTGCCAATAATTACAAAGGGGGAGATTGTTGTTCCTACAGCCTTGTATAGGTTGTAATTATTGTCAACCAGATTTAGGTGTGTAGAAGTGGGTCACATCTCAGGAATTACGGGATAAGACTAGAATGTCGTAAAGTGATCTCCTTGGAGTGAACTGTAGAGGGAGTTTAGCATTTCTTGAGTCTTAGTGTGATAGTGTGACAGGGTTATATATGGATAATAAGTTCATAAGAAGTTAAATCTGCTAGTCCATCAGCTAGTTTTGAGACTAAGTCCAGGAGTGATTCCGGAGGAGTGGAATAATTCCAAGTTTATAGACGGACAAGGAGTCCAAAAGAAGGGAAGGATACAAAATTTTAACTTAGCATTTCTAGAAGATGGGCAGTTACAGGGGTAGTTTCTTTTGTACACTTTTTAACTATTTATGGACAATCCTGGCTGTTCATTCAAACATTCAAATGATGAGATTTTAGTAGAAAGAAAAGAGCAAAGAAAAATAAATTAAGAAGGAGGATAATGCTGAATCTTGAATGGAACAGTAGTATAAAGCCACATGGAGAAGCAAGAAAGGAAGTCCATCGCAGTTACAGTAAACCCTACTAGGGTTTTCATAGAAGGCAGTATATAAACCAAGACTTATCTCTTTTTTTTAAAAAAAAAAAAAACAAAGTAATCGTAAGACGGTGAGATGGTGAAACCAGAAAAGGGTAAAACGGGTGAGACCAAAAATGGTGAGACATGAGACCAGAATCGGTGAGATGTGAGACCAAAATTAGTGGGACGTGAGACCAAAAACAGTGAGACGAGAGACCAAAATCAATGGGACAGACCAAAAACAATGAGACGTGAGACCAGAAATGATGGGACGTAAGACCAGAATTAGTGAGATATGGACCAAAATTGGTGAGACATGATGCCAGAATCGATGAGACGTAAGACCAGAATCAGTGAGATATGAGACCAAAAATGGTGAGATGTGAAACCAGAAATGATGAGACGTGAAACCAGAAATGGTAAGATGTGAGACCTGGTGACGGTGTGACGATAAGACCAGAAAAGAGTGAGACCGTGAGATGGTGAGACAATGAGACTAGGAAATGGGTGAGACCGTGAGACAGTGAGACAATGAGATGGTGAGACGATGAGACTAGGAGACAGGTAAGACCATGAGATGGTAAGACTGAGAGTTGGGTGTGTGAGACAACCTAGAAAAGAAATTTGGTGAAGCATTTGAGAGAACTCAATGAATTTTCATATTTCTTCAAGAGAGGTTAAAGAGTGCTTTGGTGATCTTCCAAGCAGTAGTGAAGCAGCCTATTCAAATCAAACAAAGGCAAGACAAGTTAGAAGAAGGGTAGATACAGTAAGTGACACTCTTTATATTGTGATTGCTTTGTTTGTAATAGTGAAAGGAGTAGAAGATTAAGACATCCATTGTAATCATAGGGGATACCACACTGGTATTCTCAAGTATAGTGGATTGTCTCGATAGAGGAACAATCCCTACTACTATGGAGTATGTCTCATGGGTAGAACCACGTAAATCTCTTGTGTTCTTACTTTGAATTTACATTCTATGTTTTGAATTGCATTGTGAACAAAGCTAAAGAATCATCAAACTTATAACAGAAAAGAAGACCTAATCAAGAACAACCAATACGTTTAATAAGCAAGGTGTCTAAAAGGTAACTTTGGGGACTATTATGATTAGTAGGTACCAATAGATCTACCTTAGTTGAATATGAGAAAGAGTTCATTTCTTGGAAGAGTTTGAAGTTGTTCACCTACCAATTGAAAGGGGGTAATACTAATTCACCCCTCCTCTCAGTATTATAAACTAGTAGATCCTAAGGTGAAGTGGGGAACTTCACTCTTGGTAAACCTCTATCAACTTTTGCAAAGCCTTCTTTCTAATAGATATCTTTAAGATATTTGGAAGTTAAACAATCTCAAGATTAAAAGAAAAATTGATAAGCATAACAAGTTAATTAAGATAAAGGAGCATAAATGTCTGAACAATACCTTCTTATCCCTAAGCCTTTTGGTAGCTTTTGATATCAGTTCAATTGGAAACAATTTCATGTTAGACCTGGCAAGATTGCAAACTGCATCTATTGCCTACATCCTCACTTTATCATCAAAATCCAACAATCAGCCTTCAAGGGTAGCTACTAATTGACAAAGGAGAAGATATTTTGAAAATTTGAAAAATTAATGTCACCTTAGATGAAATGAGTGATTTGTTCACTAAATGACTTACCAAGAAGTTCCAATGTTTCTTTCCCATAAGGATTAGAAATGAAGCAAGCTTTGGCACAACATATAACACTAACTTTAACCTCCACAGATTTATCAAAGAATCTATTCTTGAACTCTATGAAAAGATTTCAATAATTTTGTGCAATGTGGGATTCAGGCAATGCAAAGGAGCTTTCCAATTAACTTAACAGCTTTTATTCGAACATCATCCTGATCAGTTTACAAATTAAGATACAGTTCTACTTTTATAACGATAACTTACTGCAAGTGCAAAGGAATGCTTGAAACTACACTTAAGAAACTAAATAAAAAAGAAAAAAAATACTAAAAAGTAGTAGGAGGATAACCGAGAATTACATACTATTCAAATGGTTATTGTGATAGTATTGACACTAAAACGTTGAGAGAGCTACCATATTATTAATTCTTGAGTCAAGTTAGGAATGATAGCTCGAAGCATTTGAGGAGCATAGTCGAAAATTTTAAACAAGATATCATGGTAGAATTCTTTGAGCTCACTCTCAATAGAATCTTTGTTTAAAGAACAAGATGTTAAAAAACCACAAACAAAGGGCTCAAGGAATTCTGCACAATTTTGAATGACAGAAACAATAAGCTAAGGAGAAATGCAAGGACAGACTGCAGCATCAATATACTCTTTTTGGATTTATGCAAAATATCTCCCATTTTGACAACAAATCCAAAGAATAATAAAAGAGGGAAGGGTAGAGGGGTTGGTGGCATAACTTAGCCTCTAGGGGATGGTTGAACACATAAAGTCAACTTTAACTTCTAAAATATCTTTCTTGATAGAGCTTTGGTGATACTTGCATTAAGGTAGGCATATACTCCAGCTTTACTTCATTTTTATCCAGTTTTTCTTTAATAAAGTGATACTTGATTTTAATATGTTTACTTATAGAGTGTTGGACAGGATTCCTTGACAAAATGATGGCACTTTAGTTGTCATAGCCAATCAGCAATGGTAGCTACACATCCAACTTTATATCTTCAAACTGCTGTTTCATCCATAGTAGCTGAGTACAAGCCTTAGTAACAGCCACATATTTAGCCTCTGCAATACTTAGAGTCATTGAATTTTACTTCTTGTTATGCCTTGAAACACATCTACTGCCCAAATAAAATGCACCACCCAATGTTGACCTTTTGTCATCATAATTTTCAGCCCAGTCTACATTTGTATACCTATATAAATTAAGCTATCCACTTTCATCATAAAGCAGTCCATAATTTTTCTTGGGACAGAAAAATTCCAGCCTCACTTTGCAACACGTGTAATTCTAAGAAGAATTTCATTTCACCAAGTATGGACATCTCAAACTTCTTCTCTTCCTCTACTTCTCCTTTAGTTGAATATAGGAGCATGTGTAAGTGTTCTTCTTTACACTCTTTGACTAGGTAGCAATGTCAAGCAATCCTCAGTAGTGTGTCTAACCTTTTTGCATCTTCCACAGATCTCTCCAAGTAAATCAAAACTGTTTCTTAGTCGAATCTGGCTTCTTTTCACCTGAGATTGTCTCCCTTTTAGATAGAGTCTCCCCCTAGACTCTTGCCTCACATTCCTCTTCATTATAGGTTGAGGATTACGGCACACCTTAGCCTTATGCCTATATTTACCACAGTTATAGAAAAATCCTTCAAATCTGGATTTTCTTCTTTTGTCAAGTTCATGTCTCCTATCTTCGGCAATTGTTGTGGCACCCTTTTCTCCATCTTTGATAGCTTATCTCCCTTGGATAGGAGTCTTCACCACATCTTTCCTAATCCATTTTAGCTTGGGTTAGTTTTGCTTCTCCATCACATCATTGTGCTTGCTTTCAAGTATAAACACAAATTTCTTCTTTTCTTTTACCCTTTCATTTAGCTTTTTAATATAGCTAAGTCTTTTCTTTCCCATAAAATGAGGTCTTTGATTGCTTAGACACTCATCCAACTTTCTAGTAGCCTCCTCCTTAATGACATTTCCTAAAGACGACTCCCCTTTCACTTTCATGGCCTACATAAAGCTTTGTTTATGCTTCCTCAATTTAGACTCAGCCTTGTGGAGCATGGCTTGCAAAATCAGCATCTCTTACTCTTGAGCAATCACCTTAGCACCAAGATTTTCATGTATCTTTCCTTTCACTGCCTTAAGTAAAATTGTAGGAAAACGTGATTAGTGGCTTATGTTGTGCATAGTTAGCTATTTTTAGAATATATCTTTAGAAATAAACTAATTTAGGTAGGTTTTTTAAGGTCCCATAAGTTATGGGATTTGATATACCTTTTATTACTTTCCTTTTTTTACTAGGTCTAGCATCTATAAAGCTATTGTCTAATGTATTATTCAGAATGAGAAGGATTATTACTCTTTCAATCTCCAACATTTACTCTTTCAATCTCCAACATGGTATCAGAACCTTTGTTCTTCATAGTCTTCTTCCTTCTATTTTCTTTTCTTTTCTTTGACATCAAAACAGATTGCTAGCCTTTATTGCTAGTGATCCCTACTTCACGTGGAAGGCCTTAATTGCCTAGAATTTTTTTTTTTTTCATAAAAGATGTCTGAGGTTGCAGGGACAGGATCACTTATCAACAACCTTGAAACACCCTCAGGTAGCTGTTCTTTGGCATATTCAGGTGAGTTTCCATTCTCCATTGGGTTAAATGTTTCGGGTACAACCTTTGCCAACTCCTGGGTCATGGAATCAGGAGCTACTGACCATATGACTCACTTACCAAATATTTTTTTCACGTATTCCCCGTGTCCAAGCAGTAGGACAATAGCCACAGCAGACGGTTCGGTGACCATTGTAGCCGGTGTAGGGAATGTTAAAATAGGTCCATCACTGATCCTAAAAAATGTCCTCCATGTCCCTAAACTGTCCACAAATTTGATTTCTATACAAAAACTTACTCAAGATTTATACTGCAATGTGGTTTTTCATCATGACTATTGTGAATTTCAGGATAAGGATTCGGGGAAGATGATTGGACATGTTAAAGAACGGTATGGTCTCTACTACCTTGAAGCACCAAGTCAGTTAAACATTACTAAGGGCAGATTATCCCATTCTTTTATGTCAGAAAATCTTTCATCCAATAAAGAGAAAGTTTGGCTCCATCATCGCCGACTTGGACATCCATCTTTTAGAATTATTGAAATTCTGTTTCCTTCTTTGTTTAAAAATCTAAATGTTGAAACCTTTCATTGTGAGGTATGTGAACTTGCTAAACATAAGAGTATACCAATTCCAGCCAGTAACAAAAAGAGTTCTGTTCCTTTCTATCTTGTTCATAGTGATATTTGGGGTCCTACGTCTATTCCTAATATTTCTGGAGCAAGATGGTTTGTTTCATTTATTGATGATTGTACTCGTGTTGCCTGGATTTTTCTACTCAAGCATAAATCAGATGTTATTACCGTTCTCCCAAATTTTTTCTCCATGGTCAAAAATCAATTTGGAATCAATATCAAAAGGTTTAGGTCAGATAATGCTAGGGAATATTTCAATCAAACCCTAACTCCATATTTTCAAAAAGAAGGTATAGTATCATCTTGTGTCAATACCCCACAAAAAAATGGAGTAGCAGAAAGGAAAAATGGTCACCTTCTTGAAAAAACCCGAGCCTTTATGTTCCAAAACAATGTGCCTAAAAATTTTTGGGGGGAAGCAGTTCTCATTGCTGCCCATCTCATAAATCGTTTGCCATCTAGAGTTTTGGGATTCAAAAGTCCTATGGAAATACTCTCCACATTCTACCCTGACCTACAAACTACAAATAACCTTGTTCCTAGAATATTTGGGTGTGTATCATTTGTTCATATTCACTATCCAACTAAAGGGAAATTAGATCTAAGGGCAATAAAATGTGTCTTTGTGGGGTATTCCTCAACTCAAAAGGGGTATAAGTGCTACCATCCTCCATCAAGGAAGTACTATGTCTCAATAGATGTCACTTTCAATGAACATGAATCTTACTTCACCCATCCTTATTTTCAGGGGGAGAATTTAACAATAGAAAATAAGGATGAGGATGTTTTACTTGATCTATCGCCACTGTCCATGTGTAAACCATCCAGTTCATCTTGTCCCATTATACCAAACCGTGTGCCTGAAAATCTTCCTAAACATATAGTTGAAAATGAACCAAACCATATGTCTGAAAATCCTCAAGAAAAACCAGATTCTGCACCTGAGAATGTAAGTTTTGGCAAGGGCAAGGTGTTCACAAGGAAGAAGATGATCGTTCCTGAATTTATGCAGGTCCAAGAGTCCAACCCAAGTCATGAGAATGAGGTAACAATATCTAATCCTACATTGCAAAATGAAACTGAATTTCATATGAGTAAGGATGACCAGAATCTTCCCATTGCTATTAGGAAAGCAACAAGAGAGTGCACAAAACAACCTAATCCTACATTGCAAAATGAAACTGAATTTCATATGAGTAGGGATGACCAGGATCTTCCCATTGCTATTAGGAAAGCAACAAGAGAGTGCACAAAACAACCTTTATATCCTCTTGCACACTTTATGTCTTTTAAGAAATTTTCACCATCTCATCGATCCTTCCTTGTTAGCTTAAACACCATTACCATTCCTACCACCTTATCCGAGGCATTGTCCAATGAGAAATGGAAACAAGCTATGAATGTGGAGATGGAGGCACTTGAGAAAAATAAAACCTGGGAGTTGGTAAAGTTACCAGTGGGAAAGAAGCCTGTAGGGTGTAAATGGGTGTATACAATAAAGTATAGAGCAGATGGATCAATAGAAAGATACAAAGCAAGGTTAGTAGCCAAAGGATATACTCAAAGCTATGGAATTGATTATCTAGAAACTTTTGCACCAGTTGCAAAAATGAATACTGTTAGAGTTTTATTGTCATTGGCAGCTAACTATGGTTGGGAATTACAGCAGTTCAATGTAAAAAATGCATTCTTGCATGGAGAACTAGAGGAAGAAATTTACATGGAGGTCCCACCAGGTTATAGCAAGAACTTGGATTCTCAAACTGTGTGTAAATTGAAGAAAGCCTTATATGGTCTAAAACAATCACCACGAGCATGGTTCGGACGATTTGCTAAAGTTATGATAGCTATAGGATACAAACAAAGCCAAGGGGATCATACATTGTTCATTAAACACTCAAGGTCAGGGGGAGTCACAGCTCTCTTGGTTTATGTTGATGACATAATAGTGACAGGAGATGATGACAAAGAAAAACAAATCTTGAGTCATTGTTTGGGCAAGGAATTTGAGATCAAGGTGTTAGGAAGGCTCAAATATTTTCTTGGGATTGAGGTTGCTCACTCTAAGCAAGGCATTTTTATCTCCCAACAAAAGTATGTCACGGATCTCCTAAAGGAAACAGGCATGACAGCATGCAAACCAGTAAGTACTCCAATAGATCAGAATGTCAAACTTGGAAAAGCAGAGGAGGATGTTGCGGTAGACAAGGCAACATATCAACGCCTTGTAGGAAGACTTATTTATTTGTCTCACACACGACCAGATATAACATATGCAGTTAGTGTGATTAGCCAATTCATGCATAACCCAAAGGAAGTTCATCTACAAGCAGCTTACCGAGTATTATAGTACCTTAAGGGAGTACCAGGAAAAGGTATTTTATTCAAAAGGAACGGAGGTTTAGTACTTGAGACATACACAGATGCTGATTATGCTGGGTCGATTGTTGACAGAAAGTCAACCATTGGATATTGCACCTTTCTTGGTGGAAACCTTGTGACATGGAGGAGTAAAAAATAGAATGTAGTGGCCAGGTCTAGTGCAGAAGCAGAATTTCGAGCAATGGCTCAAGGTGTGTGTGAAGTACTCTGGTTAAAAATCATTCTAGAAGACTTAAAGATTAAGTGGGATGGCTCAATAAGACTCTATTGTGACAACAAGTCTGCAATCAGCATAGCTCACAACCCAGTACAACATGATCGAACAAAGCACATTGAAGTCGACAGACATTTTATCAAAGAACACTTGGAGAGCAGGTTGATTTGTACCCCTTACATGCCTACACACAGCCAGCTTGCGGATGTACTTACCAAAGGGTTAACTAGTTCGGTGTTTCAAAATATAATATCCAAGCTGGGAATGGAAAATGCCTATTCACCAGCTTGAGGGGGAGTGTAGGAAAACGTGATTCATGATCTCAATTAGTAGTAGAGATAAGAATTTATAGCAGCCACAAACAACTTTAAATCAAGGCAAGTAAATTGGATAAAAAGAGGAATTAGCTCCAATATCACTTGATGAGGATGTTCTTAGGTCTCACACTAAGAAAAGGGGTGAATTAGTGTGAGATGCTCACTTTTTATAAATATTTCTAGATTTAACCTTTATGACTTGTTAGAGCCAATGATCTAATTTTTATCTTTCTCCTTTATGTGAGAATAGTCGTACAAATATTAATCAAATGTAAGCACCCAAGAACACACACCAATTTTTACGTAGTTCACCTACAATGTGTGAGCTACGTCTACATTGTAATAGGATCTCCCCTAAATCACATAATCCACTCTTGTTATCAAGAAATACTAAACTAGGACATGTTTTCTCCCCTTTTATTAGACCTGCTGCTATTACTGCTTGCGCGTGCTACTATCACTGTTTGTGTATGTATGCACTATTATCACTACCTGTACATTCTGTTGTTGCTACGTGCACATTCTGCTATCATTGCTTACATGTGCACAGGCTACTATCATTGCTTGCACATTTTGTTGTTACTGCTTGCATATACACGGGCTGCTATCGTTACTTACACATTCTACTGTTACGACTTACACATTTTGCTATTACTGCCTATACATGCATGAGTTGCTATATCTACCTATGCATACTATTGTTGCTATCTACTTGTGCATAGGCTACTATTGCTGCTTATATGTTCTTTTGTTGCTACCTACACGTGCACGAGCTGCTATTGCTGCATGCACATGCTTCTATCACTGTGATTGCTTGCTGGACATGCTGCAATTTCTGGAATCGCTATTGGACTTTCTGTTGGTGTTGCAATAGCTAGGATTGCCTGTTAGACTTGCTATAATTTTTGGGATTGTAGGTTGTTGAATGTGCTACTGGTGTAGGGAATGCCTATTGGTTGAGCTATTGGTTATGGGAACGCCTGGTAGTTGTGCAACTGGTGCAGGGAATGCCCACTAATGCTAGTTTGGTGTGGTTGCCAGTTGCTGCACCCTCCTTGATTGATTTAGCTTTCTAGCTACTCCTCTTCTTTGGTTTGGTTTTTAAGTTGCACCTCTCTTTGGTGTGGCTGGTTATTGTACACTCCTTTGGCATGGCCAGCTGTCGTACCTCTCCTTTGGTATGGCTAACTACTACACCCTCTTTTGGTGTGGCCATTTGATACTCTCCTTGGTTACCTCTCTCTTTGCTATTTACCTTTCCTTAAGGCTACCTTTAGGTTTGTTGTTCTCTCTTAAAAAATCAATAGCACCCTATTATCTTGTAAGGTGCATGGGGTTATTTATAAAGTCTTGAGATTAGGGTTATACGATCATCAACTGTCATCATTGATTTTCAAAGGTTGCCCTACAATCAATAGCAAGATTTGATTCCTAAAATTTAGGATCAATGGTCAACTTTGACTTCCTAAAATTTAGGGTCAATGGTCAAGGGTTAATATTCAGCTTTGACCTCTAAAATTTAAGGTCATTGTCAATATTGACTCCTCAACTTTAGGGTTGACTTGTCATCACCAATTTTTCCCAATGACCTCTTTGCATCTTAACAACATTCATGACATTAAATCAACACATACAACCATGTAGGATAGTGTTGACAACAAGTTCAACATTAGCCATCAAAGATGGACTCAATATATAATCATGTTAAAAAATGGTAAAATAAAAAGTATTAGTTCAAGTGATAATAACATGCCACCATTAGAGTATTGTTCTGATGTTAAGGTTAAAGAACCCATTCATGGAGATATGCTGGTTATAAGGCATGCTAAGTATTTAGCCTAAGGATGATAATGATAAGAAGCAATGTTAGCATAATTTTCATGTAAGATATCACGTTAAAGATGAGGTATGCAGCATGATTATTTATAATGGAAGTTGTACTAATGTTACTAATGCTTTGTTGGTAGATAAGCTAAATCCGAATACCTTTAAACATCCCAAGTTGTATAAGTTGAAATGGTTCAATGATTGTGGAGAAAATAAAGTAATCAAGCAAGTTTTAGTCCCCTTTTCTATTGGTAATTACAAGGATGAGGTTCTTTGTGATGCAGCACCAATGCAAGCTAGTTATATATTTCTTGGTTGATCATGGTAATTTGATAGTAAGGTTACTTATGATGATTATAAGAATAAATACTCTTTTGTAATTAAAAATCAAATTGTTGTATTAACTCATCATAAACCTTTTGAAGCATATGAAGATCACATTAAGATAGCAAAAGAGAACAAAATAAGAAAAAAAAAAACAAATGATAGAATAAGAAGAAAAGAAAAAGGAAGAGTGAGAGGTCAAAGAAAAAGAAAGAAAGTGAGGTTAATGGGAAAAATTCAAATGGTAAAGGTAACGCTAATAGGAAAGTTGGAGAGAAAAGTAAGAGGGTAAGTGTGTTTGCTTGGAAAAATGAGATTAAGAGTGTTATGATTACAAGGTAGCAACTACTTGTATTTATGTATAGGGATGTTTATTTTTTGTCTAATGACCTTAACCCCTCTTTGCCTAGTGTGGTTATTCTCTTATTATACGAGTTTGAAAATTTATTTTTGAAATTCCCAATAGATTACCTCCTTGAAGAGGAATTGAGCACCAAATAGACTTCATGCCCATTATTGGCATACCAAACCAACCTACCTATAGAGCTAATCTTAAAGAAACCAAAGAGATCCAAAGACATTGCTTACTTCTTTAAAAACAATGTTACTATGTTTTAAATTGCTTAAGAATTTGTATGCCAATATTCTAATTTTGACCAAGTATCTAATGCATATGATAACTGTTCGTTTAGTGATTTTTATAGGCATGAAAGATTTTTGTTTAAAAGAGAGAAATTATGTGTGCCTATGTGTTCTATTCATGAGCTGCTTGTTAAGAAACTCATATGGTTGGTTTGATGGTGCCTTATAATGTGTAGAAGACTTTAGATATATTG
This sequence comes from Ceriops zippeliana, assembly GCA_037897445.1. Taxonomy (NCBI): domain Eukaryota; kingdom Viridiplantae; phylum Streptophyta; class Magnoliopsida; order Malpighiales; family Rhizophoraceae; genus Ceriops; species Ceriops zippeliana. The sequence goes on from JBAPLH010000539.1 coordinate 88,311, forward strand.
CATGACATTTTTATTAGTTTAATATGATGCATGATGCGTAATCTATTTGTGATAAGTGCATTACATATAAACAAGTAAAGGTTAAAGTTAAATTGTATGGAAAATAAAGGGCTTTGTTATATTAAGAAGTCAAGTAAAAAGGTAGAAGAAAAGAAAAAGATTGTGTTTGTGCTCAAAAAGTAAGGACAATGACATGATGGAGAAGAGAGACAAACCCAAGTTAAAATGGGTTAGGAAAGACGTGATGGAGACTCCCATTCAAAGGAGACAAACTATTAAAGATGTAGAGAAGGTTGCCACACCAATTGCTAAAGAAAGGAGACATAAAATTGGTAAAATAAATAAATCCAAGTTGAAAGGATTTTGCTGGAGTTATGGTAAGTATGGGCACAAGGCAAATGTGTGTTGGAGTAATAGGTCAAGAATGAAGAGAAATGTGAGGCAAGAGTCTAGGGAGAGACTCTATCGAGAAAGGAGACAATCTTAGGTAGACAAGAATCATATTCCATTGAGAAATAGGTTTGATTTATTGAGAGAGATTTGTGGAAGATGTGAAAGAGTTAGACACACTGGTAAGGACTACTTGACATTGCTACTCAGTCAAAGAATGCAAAGGAGAACAAGCCAACCATTTTTACCTAGTCAAGGAATGCAAAGGAGAACACCTATACAAGCTCTAAAATTTGACCATAAAAGAAGAAAAGGAAGAGAAACATCTATGGTTGTGGATGTAGCCTTAAAAGCTTCCAAGAAAGAAAAGTCATGGATCCTAAATAGTGGCTACTCTTCACACATGACAAGAGACACCAAGATTTTGATAGGAGTAGCCAAATGTGATGGTCAGTTAAATTTGGTAATGATGGTGCCTTAAAGATTCAAGGTATTGGTATTGCTAAAATTGGTGCAGAAAAGCTGAAATCAAGGAATGTGTAGTAAAGAGATTAAAAGATGGTGTTGTTCTTAGTAAGGGTGAAAGAACAAATGGAAACTTATATCAAGTTTCCAAAAGCAAAAACACATGTTATATGAGCACTAAAGATGAGAATTTTTTATGGTATGGAAGATTGGGATATCTTGGACAAAAGAGGTTGAACTTAAGTATTCAGCCACACCTTAAATGTTGTGGTATTCTCTAAACCCTCTCCCCTTCCCTCTTCTATTTTCCTTTAGATTTGTTGTCAAAGGGGTAGATATTTTACATAAAGCCAAAGAGAGTATGTATTGATAAAAAGGGGGAGAACATGTCCAAGGGGAGAAGCAGAAAGGGGGAGTTAAACTAAGTTAAAGGAGATGCGTGGTTCAGGGGGAGCTATGAATGACTATTTGCAGGGGATGTTGTGCATGGTTAGATTTAATGTGTTGCCAGCAAATCCAAAGGGGGAGATTGTTGAGCCGATCTTTGATGGCTAATGTTGGATTTATTGTCAACATCATCTCATATGGTTATATATGTTGTTTTGATATTTTGAATATTGTTAAGATGCTAAGAGGTCATTGGGCAAAACCGATGACCCTAAATTTAAGGGTCAAAATTGATCGTTGACCATTGACCCTAAAATTTAGGTAGTCAATGTTGACTATTAACCATAAATTTTAATAATCAAATCCAGTTGTTAATTGTCAAGCAACATATAAGAATTAACAATGAGTGTTGATGATCATATAGCCCTAATACCAAGGCTTTATATATATCCTTAGATGTCTTGCAAGAGGTGTGTTGTAGAAAGTTGAGAGAGTTGGCCAAAGAGAGGAAGAAAGAAGGAGCAACAGCCAGTAGGTGGTATAGCAACAATAGAAGGGTCCTGCACTAGCAACCAATGTGCAGGGATAGTAGTAGCGGCATGAGAAAACAGCTATAATGTGTAAGGAGAGCAATAGCATCACAAGAAAATAGCTGCAATGCATGGGGAGAGTAGCAACGACGCAAGAAAACTGCTGTAGCATGCAAGGAGAGCAGTAGCGGCTCAAGAAAATTGCTGCAGTCCACAGGGAGAGCAATATAGTGGTGTGAGAAATCTACTGTAGCACATGGGGAGAGTAGCAGTGGTGTGAGAAAACAGCTACAGTGTGCGGGGAGAGCAATACCAATGTGTGAAAACAGCTGCAACACATGGAGAGAACAACAGTGGTGCGAGAAAACTTCTGTGGCACGTGAGGAAAGTAGCAATGCGTGCAGATAGCAAACACAGAGCACATGGATAGTAGATGTAGAGAGCATGGACAGCAGGCACAGAGAGTGAGACAGTAGGTGCAGAGAGTGCAAACAGTGTGCATGCACAGCTAGCACAAGAGCACGGACAGCTGGTACAGAGAGTGCAAATGGCGAGCATAGTGCACCTGGTCAGCAAGCATAGAGGCGCAGACAACAGTGACAATGACTACAAATAGCATTAATAGTGCATGCGGACAACAATGAACAAATGCGGCAGCATGTATGGACAACATTAACAAAGTGCATGTAGACAGTAGGCACAGCGCTTGTGGACAGCAATGGCACCGCATGTGGACATTATTAACAGCACACACGAGCAGCAGCAGTGGTGCATACAGACAGCATTGACAACATTAACAACATGCATAGATAGCATTAGCAGTGCATGCAAACAGCGATAGCACCATGTGTACATGCAGATAGCAATAGCAGCACTTATGCAAAGTGATAGCAGAATATACAGGTAGCGATAACAGAATGTGCAAGTAGCGACAGCCACATGTGTAGGTAGTAGTAGCAGCAGGTCCAGTAGCTTGTAGTAGCAAGAGGAGGAGATGTACCCAATAGCAAGTCCAATAGCTTGCAATAGTTGAGAAGAAAGCGTGCTCAGTAGCAAGCAGCAGTGGAGAAAAAGTGCCTAGTAGTAGGTTTGGCAACTTGTAGTAACAAGAGGAGAAAGTGAGTTTGGCGACTTGTAGCAGCTGAAGAGAAAACATGCCCAGCATCAGAGGAGAGATCCTACAAAGGCAGCAAGTGAGGCAGCACTGCACGGGGTGAGACAACACCATTAGCAAAAGAGGGAGAAGAACCGTATTTTATTGCAGTAGTTTGTACATTTTAAGTGATCATTCTTTAAGAAAGGTTTTTCCATAAACTCTTGATGGATTTGTTGAAAAATAGGGCTGGATACCCTTAGAGTGATCGGGAAATCAACTCCTTGATCAGGAGATCATTGTAAATGATTAAGGAGTAGTCCTTCTACAAGTGGTTAAGGAGTGATCCTTCCACAACCAAACTGTATCTCTTGATAATAAGAGTGGATTGTGTGATTTAAGAGGGATCTTATCACACTATGAACATATCTCACACATTATGGGTGAACCACATAAAAATTGTCATGTGTACTTGGGTACTTGTACATTGATTATATTCATATAATCACATAAAGGAGAAAGATAAAAATTTGATCATTAGCTCTAACAAGCCATAGAGATAAAATCCAGATCAATTTGAAAACAGAGGATATCTCGCACTGATTCAACCTCCTCTCAGTATTAGACCTACAATGGTCCTCATCATAATGATAAATGCACTACATCTTGCTTCACTTGCTTGAAAGATAGTTTCTAATACAAATGAATTGATCTCATCATAATGAGTTTTAAACACTGAGATGCAATGTTGTCTAATACAACCAAGGATTACAAGATGGTTGGAATATTCCTCCCATTGTGTAAAGAATCCATAAGTTCCTAAATTATCTTTGGCCAAGATAACATTGTCTCATCTAACAATTCAAGGCACATGATATAACATTGCAAAAGGTAATGCTTTATCTTTGGCCTCTTTATTTTCCCAAAATTTTACAAACACATAAGAGAGTGAGTTTTGTGAGACCTATTCTTTATTTACTAGCAATCTAATAGGTATAATGTCTAATGGTAAACAAGGCAATTTCCCATATAGAGAGGAGGAAGTAGTTATTATAGACTTCAAATTGCTTATGAAATCTCGAGAGTAGAAGTTTGATAGAATTAACCAAATTTTTTAGGAAGTCAAGGATAGGATAGATAAAATAGAAGGGAAATCGAGTGTAAATCCTAAAAGGCTAGTCGAAAGGGTCATGCAATAGTAATTAGAAAATGATTTAGGTGAAGATGGTGATGATGACTATGATAAGGGTGATAATGATAGTAAAACTTTAAAGGTGGATTTAAAGGAGGATTTGGTATTAGAAATGGTAAAGTAGTACAAGGCAATATGAATGCTTATGACAGATATAATAGAGGTTAGGATAATAAAAATAGAATTGAGGAAGGAATAGATAGAAATATGAGTATTATTAAAATAAAGGTTATCTCTTATTAAGGAAAAGCTAACCTAAATATGTACTTGGACTAAAAGAGAAGGGTAGGGCTATTGTTTGATTATTATAACTTTTCTAAGAAAAAAAAAAGGTTAAGACAGCTTTTGACTGAATTTATTGATTATGTAGTAATGTGGTGAGACTAGCAAATTACTACTAGGAGGAGGAATTTTGAAGACCAATTGATACTTAGAAGGAATTAAAGACTATGATGAAAAGGAGGATTGATCCTAGTTCTTATTATAGGGATTTGCATAACATGTTGTAAATTTTTACACAAGGTTTAAAGAGTGTGGAAAGGTACCTACCATAAAGAGATGAAGATTGCTATGGTTAAGGCAAATGTAATGGAAGATAAGGAGGCAACTATGGCTAGGTTCCTCCAAGGGTTGAATAAAAACATAATTGATGTTGTAGAATTGCAGCATTATGTAGAGTTAAGGATATGGTACACATTGCTATTAAAGTTGAGAGGCAGCTTAAGGGATGGAGTACTTCTAGATATAATTAAAACTTAGGTTCATCTTTTTCGAAGCTGAATTAGGTGAAAAAGGATGAGAATACGACTCCTAAGATTAAAAATGATACACATAAGGCCAAGATTATTCAGGGTAGTCTTGAAAAGAGCAAATTTAAGGATAAACTCGAGGGCACCCAAGGAGAAACTAGAGACATCAAGTGTTTTAGGTGTTTAGGTAGAGGTCATGTAACATTACAATACTTTAATAAAAGGTCTATAATCCTTGGGGAGGACGGTGAATATGAGAGTGGGAGTGAGTTTAGTAATAAGGATCATATACCACCGCTAGTAGATGTTAGTGATGTTGATGAGGGAGTAAAGTAATTAGAGCATAAAGAGAAACTTATAGTGGTATGGAGAGCTCTTGGTGTATAAGCAAAGGAGATAGTGATAAGGGAGTAAGTGTTTGGTGAAAGATAGAAGTTGTAACTTGATTATAGATTGGGGTAATTATACCAATATAGCTAGCATAAAGTTATTCAAGAAGTTAGGTTTACCCACAATTAAACATCTTAGACTATATAACCTGTAGTGGTTAAATGATAGTGGAAGGGTGAAAGTGACTAAATGGATTGTGGTTCCATTCTCCATTAGTAGATATAAGGATGAGGTATTTTGTGATGTTGTACCTACATACACAAAAGCAGTTGTTATTAGGCCATCCTTGAAAATTTGATAGAAGAGTTTTACATGATGGTTACCTGAACCATTATTCTTTTAACATGGGTGAAAAATCATTCACACTTGTTCCATTAACACCAAAACAAATGTATAAAGACCAAGTGAGACTTTATGAAAGCGTGTAAAAGAGATGTGAAAAGAAAGAAAGGGTAAAGAGAAAAAAAAGTGAGGGAGACAAAAACAAGGTGATAATGCTTGAGAGTGATAAACTTAAGAGTGGCTAGTTTTAAAGGAGTGAAAGTGATAGGGTGAAAATGTTTGAGAGTGATAAACACAAGAGTGGTCAACTTCAAAAGAGTGAAGATGCAAGAAAACAAGTTAATGTGTATATTAAAGGAACAAATGTTTAGGTTGCCTTCCAAGTTAAGTAGCAAATGATCTTAATCCATTATAAATATTTTTATTTTTCTAACATTAACTTTGATTCTTCTTTGCCTAGTACCATTTTATCTTTGTTGTAGAATTATAGTGATGTATTCCCTAAGAAGATCCTGGTTAGCTTACCACCAAAGAAAGGGATTGAACATCACATTAATCTTATTCCAAATGCTTTTATTCCGAATAAGTTGGCATATAGAAGTAATCTTAAGGAGACAATAGAGCTTCAGAGGCAAGTTGAGGAGTTGATGAAAAAGGGTCATGTGTTACTTATATGTTTACAAGCCCATGCATAGTGCTAGTGTTACCTTTACCAAAGAAAGATGAGTTTTGGAGGATGTGTGTTGATTGCAAAGTTGTTAATAAAATAATAGTTAAGTATCAAGCTTCTACACTTAAATGATATACTTGATGAATTGCATGGTATTTTTTACTTCTCTAAAATTGATCTTAAAAGTGGGTATCATTAGATTAGGACAATGGAAGGTGATGAGTGGAAAATTGCATTGAAGACTAAGCTTGATGTGTATAAATGGTTAGTTATGCCATTTAAACTAATGCATCTAGCATGTTTATGAGATTAATAAACTATATTTTAAGACCTTTCTTGGAAATTTTGTTATGGTTTATTTTAATAATGTATTAGTATATAATAGGAATTTAGAAGAGCATGTTGAACATTTGTGTTGAGTGCTTGATGTGATAAGAAAAGAGAAATTGTATGCTGATTTAAAGAAACGTGATTTTTGCATAAACCATGTTATTTTCTTGGGTTATGTTATGTCAAATCAAGGTATAAAGGTTAATAAAGAGAAGATTAAGACTATTTAAGAATGACATATACTTAAAAGTATGAGTGATATAAAGAGTGTAAATGGTTTAACTCTAGCTTTTATAAGAGGTAATTAAAAGGAATATGGGTTTCCAAGTGGGGTAAGAAACAACAAGATGTATTTAATTTGCTTAAGTCTAAGTTGTGTAATGCATCACCTCTTGCTTTGCTTGATTTTTTTAAGACCTTTGAAATTGAATGTTATGCATGATGCATCAAATATTAGGTTGTGAGAGTTCTTATGCAAGAGAAACAACCTATTGCATTCTTTACTAATAAATTGAGTAGAGCAACAATGAATTATCCAATTTATGATAAAGAAATATATACACTTGTTTGGACTTTAGAAACATGGCAACATTACCTTTAACTTAAAATATTTGTAATTCATATTAATCATGAGAATTTAAACACTTGAAAGGGTAAAGCTAGAATTCATATTCATATTAGGTTGAGCGTACTCAGAGGAATTTAACGAGACTGTTCTTGTTGTGGCGATTGAGGCAGCCAAGATGAAGGCCAATTTTGAAAACAAGTTGTAGCGGTGACTCGTCAATCGGCTGACTTAGCAGCGAAGATGAGAAAAAGCCTACACAAACCGTAGGCCTGGTTTTGCAAGGGAGGGAGCATGGAAAGGGAAGTAAGGAGGAGCGGTTTCTTTTTTAGTTTAAGTTGTTCTCAAGGGCCTCATTTTGCAAATCCAAGCGAGAAAGGCACGGTCCATAGGCTGTGGGTTGTTATTTTACCCTTTTGCCCACTGAGCTCCTATTCAGCACTTATTCTTTTGTGAGTTTTGGATATGTTATTTTACTCTTGTACCCCTATTAATGAAGAAACGACATCATAATAGCCGAGGATGTGGGGAGCTTGCAATTGGATGACTTTGGACTCCAGATGCAGAAGGATGTTGTTAATTGTTAGTTTACTTTATTACCCTCACATGTTCAGCATTTCTCTCGGGGTTTTATGTAATTTACTGCTTTTACCTTTTTACCCTTGTTCTCACTGTCTTAGCTATATGGTGGTGTTTTTTAGAATCTCCTGTGTTAAAGCCTGGCAACGTACGGATAACACATAATTAATTTTCAATGCCAAACTCTTTATGACAAAGACTTGGCTATAATTTTTACATAGACAATGCCAAACGTCATGCTAAACTTGTCACGGATTAATGGTAGCACAAATAATGATTAAGAGAGAACATTAAGAATTGTGTATGTTTTAAATTTAATTATATCAATTAAAGTTACAATTATATAATCAAAGTTAAAAAAAATAATCTTTCAAAGTTAGGTATATTATTGTAAGGTGTAATATAGAGGCTTGTTTTTATAATTTATTTTTTGACAAGCATTGAAACCTTTTCTTGTGTTGCCCAAATGGAGGAAGGAAGAGGTTAATAGCTTGCCTGACTCGTAAAAAAAAAAAAAAATACCAGACAAGAACATAAATTTTCAAGGGAATGGACCGAGTTAATACACAAGCTCCTACAATGTGTTTGCCATAGTGGGAAATAACGTGTGCAAGCCGACAAACAAAAGTTGATATTTAAGAAGAGAGTGGTAAAACTTTTCAACGCGATGAAAAATAGCCAAAGTTGTCATTGTTAAGTTCAAATTAGATGTCAAATAAACGATGTTAAATTATTGACATTACATGCAAGAATCACATTTAACCATGCTTCTAAGGATTGATTTATAGTAGAACTGCCAATTCTCCCTACTTAGAATGCACATCCATGGCATCATGGGGTAAAGGTGAGTTACCGAGATAAATCCAATTCTGAAAAGTCAAAACAAAAAAAGATGAAAAGAAAAAAGAAAGAATTGAAGTAATAAATAACACAAAAAGAGAGAGTAAAAGAGGCACAAAAAAAAAAACTTTTGCTGTTTTAAATAAGTATTTCTTTTGACCACATATGTAAAGAGATGTTGAAAGAGTTCGTACCATATTTATTACATATAAACAAGCTAAGTTTAGACTTTTACCCCATGCTAAGTTTGTACCTTTAGAAATTTCTTATGAATCTTGTATTGACATTTTTATGAATTTTATTTTTGAATTACTAAGGTCTAGGAAGGGCCAAGATTATATTTTCATTATATTTGATAAGTTTGCAAAGATAACATATTTCATTGCTTTTACCAAAATGGATGATATCATACACATTGCAAAATTATTTTTCAAAGATGTTTACCTACATGGAATGCTAAAGAGTATTGTGTCTTTCAAAGCATATGAATATTAGATTAAGATAGCAAAAGCGTGAAAAATCAGAGAAGAACGGATGAGAGAATGAAGGGAAAAGAAAAAGAAAAAGAAAGAGAGTGAGAGGTCAAAGAAAAAAAAAGAAAGTGAGGTCATGGAAAAAAAATTCAAATAAAAAGAGTAAGGTCAAGAGAAAAGCTAGAGAAAAAAATGTGTAAAAATGAGAAAAAAGTAAAAGGGCGATTTTGTTTACTAGGAAAAATAAGGTTAAGAAAATGTATTGCAAAGGGTCTACTTTAGAAAATTCTAAGATTATTCTAGAAGTTTCCAATAATACACCAAGGAAAATCACTTATCTTTTTGTGCAAGATGATAGACAAAACTTAAGACTGAAAGAATAAAGCTTGGAGCCCATGATATAAATCCAAACTACATTACCAAGTTAAAGAGGCTTGGTCTAAATGCTAAGTTGTATTAAAGGGGTTTTTTTTTTTTTTGGTTGCTAGATTTTAAGTTAAGACTAAATACACATGTAAAAAGGTTTAATTTCGTCAATTTATTTGGGCTTGTAAGTTCAGCTAAGTCTTGATACATTAATTAGGATTTTTACCTTGACTTTTATGCCTAGTTATCATTAATTGTAATCTTTTAAGGATTTTTGCATCAAGGTAGATTTGTACTCCTTAATTAAAGGATCTCCTATAAGATTAGGGTTACATAATCATCTAAGGTCATCATTAATTCTCAAAAGTTGCCCTAAAATTAACAACTAGATTTGATTCCTAAAATTTAGGGTCAATGGTTAACATTGACTTTCTAAAATTTATGGTTAATGGTCAAGGGTCAACGATTAGCTTTGACCCTTAAAATTACACGGTCAACATTGACTTCTTAACTTCAAGGTTGACCTGCCATCACTAATTTTTCCTAATGACCTCTTTACATCTCAACAACATTCATAACATTAAATTAACACATACAACCTATGAGATGGTGTTGACAATAAATCCAATATTACTCATCAAAGATGATCTCAACAATCTTCCCTTTTGGATTTGTTGGCAATACATTAAATCAAATATCTAGTAATGCACATATAATAACCTTTGACATTCATAGATCCTCCTGCACATTATCATTCACAACTCTCCTTGAAAAATGCATCTCCCTTAACTAGGCTGCCCCTTTTTTCTATGTCTCTCCCTTTATTTATCAAGCTACTCCCCTTTTTATTCAATATTTACTCTTTTGGGATTTATGCAAAATATCTCCCCCTTTGACAACAAATCCAAAGAATAATAGAAGAGAGAAGGAGAGAGGAGTTAAAGGCATACCTTAGTCTCTAAGGGATAACTGAACACATAAAGTCAACTTTAACTTATGAAATATCATTCTTAACAAAGCTTTAGTGAATATATCAGTAACTTGCTTTAAGGTAGGCACATACTCCGGCATTACTTCATTTTTATCCACTTTTTCTTTGATAAAGTGATACTTGAATTCAATATACTTAGTTCTAGAGTGTTGGATAGGATTCTTTGACAAATTGATGACACTTTGGTTGTCACAACCAATCAATAATGGTAGCTACACATCCACCTTTATATCTTTAAGTTGTTGTTTCATCCATAATAGCTGAATACAAGCCTTCGTAGCAATCATATATTTAACCTTTGCAGTACTTAATGTCATTGAATTTTGCTTCTTGTTATGCCTTGAAACACATCTACTACCTAAATAAAATGCACCACCCAGTGTTGACCTTCTATCATCACAATTTCTAGCCCAGTTTGCATTTGTATACATATACAAATTAAGTTATCCACTTTTATCATAAAGCAGTGCATATTTTTTTGTGCCTTTCACATCCCTTAGAATTCTCTTACCCACCATGAGATGAGATTCCTTGGGGTCACTTTGAAATCTGGCACAAAGTGTTACAGCAAAAACAATATTAGGCCTTGATGTTATCAAATGCAATAAGCTTCCAATCAACTTTCTGTATTCCTTATGATCAACCATATTGTCTTCTTTATCCTTGCTTAACTTTGTTCCAACCATGATGGGAGTGCTTACTTCTTTAAAGTTCTCAATCCTAAACATTTTTAACAACTCACATGTATACTTTTCTTGGGAGAGAAAAATTCCAACCTTGCTTTGCAACACGTGTAATTCTAAGAAGAATTTCATTTCACCAAGTATGGTCATCTCAAACTTCTTCTTCATCTGCTTAGCGAAGGCAGTGCATAGGGCCTCCTTTTCTGCAGCAAAGATTATGTCATCAACATAAAGCACAATAATTAACTGGCCTCGATTGTCTTCCCTTACGTACAAGTTGCTGTCCACATTCCATTTTCTAAACTTCATATTTTTAAGGCATGTATTTAGCTTGGAATACCATGCTTTGGAGCTTTCTTTAAGCTATATAAATCCTTGTTTAATTTGTACACACTTGAACCATCATGATCAAGTATAAAATCATTAACCTGTTCAATAAATACCTCTTTTTCAAGCTCTCCATTCAGAGATACAAACTTCACATCCATCTGATTAACTTTGTAGTTCCTTTGAGGAATAATGGCTATGAATATTCTAATTGCTTCAAGTTTGGCCATCGAAGCAAAGGTCTCTTCAAATTCAACACCTTCTACATGTAAGTAGCCTTTATAGACAAGTCTTACTTTGTTCCTTACCACCTCACCTTTTTTATTGATCTTATTTCTAAACACCTACTTGATTACAATGATATTTTTCCCTTTAGGTCTAAGTACTAAATAAGTGTTGTCCTTTTCAATTAGATCAAGCTCTTCATTCATAGCATATACCCATTCCTTGTGCTTTAATACTTCTTCCACAAATTTGGGTTCTACCTTGGAAATCAATGAGGTTTGTTCATCACCTCTTAGTCTTTTTTTAGTCTACATAGAGTCTTCTTTACTTCCAATAATGTTTTCAGCCTTAATTTCAGCTTTAACTCTTCTATGAGTTTGGGAATGCCTTGATTCTTCTTCTTCATCACTTGTAATTTAAGAATCAATATTTTCCTTATTCTGAATGACCTCGAATTCATCACTTTCAAACTCTTTTCGATTGTCATACATGGCATCTTTAGCTTCCTTAAGCTATGATTACATTGTAGCACCATTTTCAATCACTTTAGCATCAAAGTTGTCTACCATTTTTAGCAACCTTTTGTTATAGCATTTGAAGCCTCTTCCATTTGGTACAAGCTTTTGAGATGCCTTCATCAGCCTTCTCATCAAATTTTTTGAGATGCTTGCCTTTTACTTTAATGAGACACAAGCTTTTTTTTCATACTATAGCTTATAGGGTGTCTTCACTATATATGGTTTCATCAGACATTTATTTTAAATTTGAGTTGTAGTGGTTCTTTAGTAAGTATGTGAAGTACCATGCTCAACCAATATGGTTCATGCCTTCTTCATTGGGCTTTTATTCTTCCTTCTGACTACTCCATTTTGTTGAGGTGTTTAGGGACTAGCATATTCATGCTTCACTCCATGCTTCTCCAAATAATCTTTAAATTCACCACGTGTATTTTGTCCCATTGTCTATCCTAAGCCTTTTAATTTTCCCTTTAAGTGGTTTTTAGTTAGCATTATATAGCTCTTGAAATTATTGAAAGCCTCTAATTTATGTTTAAAGAACATAATGCAAGCCATTCTTGTAAAATCATCAATGAAGGAGACAAAGTACCTATAACCCTTAGTTGATCTTTGTCTCATAGGCCCACAGTTGTTCAAATGGATGAGCTCCAATGGCTTTTTTGTTTGAACCTCTACATTTTTGGGAGGGAGTATTCACCATCTTCCCTTTTTGACACATGCTACAAATTACATCTCTCTCTCTCTCTCTCTCTCTCTCATCTTAGTTTGGGTACATTTCTCACAGTTTCATTTTTGGATAGCTTGTTTAGCCCCTTTTGTCCAAGATGTCCTAATCTTCTATGCCATAACAAGTTGTCATTTTTGGTGTTTATTAAGCATGTGTTTTTGCTTCCGGAAACTTGGTACAAGTTTCCATTTGTTCTTTCACCCTTAATAAGAACAACACCATCTTTTAATCTCTTTACAGTGAAGTTACTCTTGTTGAAAGCAACTTCATATCCATCATCATAAAGCTAGCTAACACCGATAAGATTGTGTTTTAGCCCTTCAACATAAAGCACTTTCTTTGATTTCAGTTTTTCTGTACCAATTTCAGCAACACTAATACCTTGAATCTTTAAGGTACCATCATTGCCAAATTTGATTGACCCTCCATCATATTTTCCTATTTCCTTTAACATTTTCGAGTCTCCTATCATATGCAAAGCAGCCACTATCTAAGATCCATGGCTTTTCTTTCTTGGAAGCTTTCAAGGCTACTTCCACCACCATAGACATTTCTCTTCCTCTTCTTGTCCTTTGGCTGAATGTGTGAGCACATGTAAGTGTTCTTCTTTGCACTATTTGACTAGGCAGCAATGTCAAGCAATCCTCAATAATGTGTCCAACCTTTTTGCATCTTCCATAGATCTCTTCTAGCAAATCAAAATTGTTTCTTAGTGGAATTTGACTTCTTTTCACCTAAGATTGTCTCCCTTTTACGTAGATTCTCCCCCTAGACTCTTGCCTCACATTCCTCTTCATTATAGGCTAAGGATTACAGCACACCTTAGCCTTATGCCTATATTTACCACAGCTATAGAAAAATCCTTTGAATCTAGATTTTCTTCTTTTGCCAAGTTCATGTCTCCTATCTTTAGCAATTGTTATGGCACCCTATTCTCCATCTTTAATAGCTTGTCTCCTTTGGATAGGAGTCTTCACCTCATCTTTCCTAATCCATTTTAGCTTGGGTTAGTTTTGCTTCTCTATCATGTCATTGTGCTTGCTTTCAAGTATAAACACAAATTTCTTCATTTCTTCTACTTTCTCACTTGGCTTTTCAATATAGCTAAGTATTTTCTTTCCCATAGAATAAGGTCTTTGATTGGTTAGACACTCATCCAACTTTCTGGTAGCCTCCTCCTTGATGGCATTTGCTAAAGACGACTCTTATTTCACTTTCATGGCCTACATAAAGCTTTTCTTATGCTTCCTTAATTTAGACTCAGCCTTATGGAGCTTGGCTTGCAAAATCAGCACCTCTTGCTCTTAAGCAATCACCTTAGCGCCAAAATCTTTGTGTATCTTGCCTTTCTCTGCCTCAAGTACAACCAGCTCCTTATTCTCTTTAAGTACTCCTCCTCTTTTGCTTTAAACTCTTTTTCTTTCACCTAGAGATTAGATTCATCAACAGCAGAATTTCATATAATTTCTTGAGATGTTTTTCCTCTTATTTTAGCTTGCTGTTTTTGTGCAAATAAGCTCTCAACTCATTCTCAAGTTGCTACACCCACTCATCCTCTTCTACTTCTATTGATTCCCTATCACATAAAAATTCTTAATCATCATCTACTTAAGCAACCAGCACATCTTTTGTAGCCTCATTATTGGAATCATCATCAATTTCTTATTCTGAATCTTCTTCATCCAACTTGCTTAAAAAATTTCTTCTTTTGGATATGAAGAATTGCTTTTTCCCTTTGGCACTTGAATTTCTAGCTTTAGAATAACTAGATTGCTTTGTTCTCCACATTGGAAGTGGTTCATCATCATCATCACTGTCTACTTCTATTCTCTTTAGGTCCTCTACGACAAAGTACCATATGTCTCTATGGCTAAAGCACTTCAAGGGTAGTTTTCCGTTGTACTTCCCTTTTCCTTTTCTCATATTTTTGTTGATGTATGTCATGACTTCATCCAGTTTAGTATCACCATCTTCTTTTCCAGAGTTGTTAGATTTTTCTTCTTAGTCTTTAATCTTTAATTTCTTTATTGCCTTAAATGCTAGCTCTTTCTCCACCTTAGACTTTTTTCTTTCTTCATTGGGGCTATTCTCATTTCATAAGCCACCAATATGCTATGTAAATCATCTAAAGGCAGCCTATCTAGATCTTTATCTTCTACAGAAAAGACTTTGGCATTGTAAGCTTCTGACAAGGTTCTAAGTATTTTCCTTACCACAGTGGCATCATTGACCTCTTATTTATAACCTCTAATAGAGCACACAATTTTGTTAACTCTTATGAAGAAGGCATCCATAGACTCATCATTTTTTATCTTTATGTCTTCAAATTTGCTCCTCCAAATTTGTAACTTGGCTTCCTTCACAACCTTGTCTCTTTCATAAATGTTCTTTAATTTGTCCCAAATTTGTTTGACTGTGTTACACCCTATCACTTTGGTGAATTATTTATTTGATAAGGAGGCACATAAGGCATTTCTCGCCTTTCCATCACACTCCAAATTCTTCTTATCAGCAGGTGTCAGAGCATCACCTTCAGCAACAGGGATGAATCCACTAATAGCATACTTAAACACATCAAAACTAAGGCACATCAGATATAAGAGCATTCTATTCTTTCATAATTGATAATTCTGTCCATCAAAAGTAGGAATGCCCTTGTTATTAACACTATTCATGCTATCCATGATCTCAATTAGTAGTAGAAATAAGAATTCACAGTAGCCATAAACAACTTTAAATCAAAGCAAGTAAATTGGATGAACAGAGGAATTAGCTTTGATAAGAACTTGATGAAGACCTTCTTAAGTCTCACATTGAGAGGGGATGAATTAGTGTGAGACACTCACTTTTTATAAATCTTACTAGATTTAACCTTTGTGACTTGTTAGAACTAATAATCCAATTTTAATCTTTCTCCTTTATGTGAGAGAAATCGTACAAATATTAATCAAATGTAAGTACCCAAGAACACACACCAATTTTTATGTGGTTTACCTACAATGTGTGAGCTACATCCATGGTGTAATAGAATCACTCCTAAATCACACAATCCACTTTTGTTATTAAGGGATACAATAATGTTATGCAAGGATCACTCCTTAACTACTTATGGAAGGACTACTCCTTAATCACTTATAATGATGTCCCAATTAAGGAGTTGATCTCCTAATCACTCCAAGAGTATCTCACCCTTTTTCAACAAGTTTATCAAGAGTTTATAATAAAAAGTTTCAAAGAGAATGATCACTCAATATGCACAGGCTATTAGAAAAGAACACATATCTTCTCCTTCCTTTACTGTTGGGTGCTGTCTCACCTGCTGCCTTAGGAGGTTGTCTCCTTTGCCATTACAAGCTACTGGACTAGGACATGTGTTCTCCTTTGCTACTGCAAGATACTAGACCTATTGGTATTGCTACTTGTATGTGCTACTATCATTGCCTACGTATGTATGCGCTATTATAATTGCCTGCACATTTTGTTGTTACTACATGCACATTTTGCTATTACTGCCAACATGTGCATAGGCTACTATCGCTACTTGCACATTTTATTATCACTGCCTGCATATGCACAAGTTGCTATCACTGCCTACACGTTCTACTATTATTACCTGCACGTTCTGCTATCGCTGCCTACATATGCTCGAGTTGCTATCTCTACCTATGCATTTTGCTGTTTCTATCTACATGTGTATGGGCTACTACTATTATCTGCACATGATGCTATTGCTGTGATTGTTTATTGGACATGCTGCAATTTCTAGGATCACCTGTTGGACTTTCTGTTGGTGCTACAATTGCTAGGATTTCCTACTAGACTTGCTGTAATTTCTCAAATTGTAGGCTGTTAAACATGTTGTCGGTGTAAGGAATGCTTGCTGGTTGTGCTGCTAGTTGTGGGAATGCCTATTAGTTGTGCTACTAGTGCAAGGAATTCCTGCTAGTGCTAGTTTGGTGTGGTTGTCGACTGCTGCACCCTCCTTGATTGGTTTAGTTTTCCAACTGCTCCTTTCCTTTGGTATGGTTTCAGCTGCTCCTTTTTTGGTGTGGTTAATTGCCGCTCTCCTTGGTTGTCTCTCTCTTTACTGTTTACCTCTCCTTGTGGCTACCTTTAGGTTTGCTGTTTTCTCTTAAAAAATCTGTAGCACCCTATTATCTTGCAAGGTGCACGAGGTTATTTATAGAGCCTTGAGATTAGGGTTCTACAATCATCAACGGTCATCATTGATTCCCAAAGGTTGCCCTATAAGCCATAGCCAGATTTATTCCTAAAATTTAGGATCAATGGTCAACATTGACTTCCTAAAATTTAGTATCAATGGTCAACAATCAATTTTTACTTTTAAAATTTAGGATCATGGTTAATATTGACCCATCAACTTCAGGGTTGACTTGCCATCACCAATTTTATGCAATGGCCTCTTTGTATCTCAATAGCATTCATAACATTAAATCAACACATACAACCATGTAAGATAGTGTTGATAACAAGTCCAACATTAGCCATCAAAGATGGGCTCAACATATAATCATGTTAAAAAATGGTAAAATAAAAAGTATTAGTTCAAGTGGTTATGACATGCGACCATCGGAGTATTGTTTTGATGTAAAGGTTAATGAACCCATTCATGGAGATATGCTAGTTATAAGGCATGCACTATGTATTTATCTTAAGGACGATAATGATGAGAAGCAATGTGAACACATTTTTCATGTAAGATACCATGTTAAAGACAAGATATGTATCATGATTATTCATAATGAAAGTTGTACCAATGTTACTAATGCTTTGTTAGTAGATAAGCTAAATCTGGATACCCTTAAACATCCTAAGCTGTATAAGTTGAAATGGTTGAATGATTATGGAGAAAATAATGTAATCAAGCAAGTTTTAGTTCCCTTTTCTATTGGTAATTACAAGGATGAGGTTCTTTGTGATGTGGCACCAATTCAAGCTAGTTATATATTTCTTGGTTCATCATGGTAGTTTGATAGTAAGGTTACTCATGATGATTATAAGAATAAATATTCTTTTGTAATTAAAAATCAGATTGTTGTATTAACTTATCTTAAACATTTTAAAGCATATGAAGATCAGATTAAGATAGCAAAAGAGTACAAAATGAGAAAAGAACAAATGATAGAATAAAAAGAAAAAAAAAAAGGAAGAGAGTGAGAGGTTAAAGAAAAAGAAAGAAAGTGAGGTTAATGGGAAAAATTCAAATGGAAAGGTTAATGCTGAGAGGAAAGTTGGAGAGAAAATAAGAGGTAGGTGTGTTTCTTGGAAAAAATGAGATTAAGAGTGTCATTATTACAAGGTAGAAACTACTTGCATTTATGTACAAGGATGTTTATTTTTTGTCTAATTACCTTAACCCCTCTATGCTTAGTGTGGTTGTTCTCTTATTACAAGAGTTTGAAAATTTATTTTTCGAAGAGATTCCCCATAGATTACCTCCTTGAAGAGGAATTAAGCACCAAATAGACTTCATGCCCATTACTGTCATACCAAACTGGCCTACCTATAGAGCTAATCTTAAAGAAACCAAAGAGATACAAAGGCATTGCTTACTTCTTTACAAACTAAATCACTTTGTTTTAAATTGCTTAAGGATTTGTATGTTAATGATTCTCATTTTGACCAAGTATCTAATGCATATGATAACTGTTCATTTAGTGATTTTTATAGGCATGAAAGATTTTTGTTTAAAAGAGAGAAATTATGTGTGCCTATGTGTTCTATTCATGAGTTGCTTGTTAAGAAAACTCATATGGTTGGTTTGATGGCGCCCTATAGTGTGTAGAAGACTTTAGATATATTGCATGAGCAATTTTATTAGTCTAATATGATGAATGAAGCGTAATCTGTTTGTGATAAGTGCATTACATATAGACAAGTAAAGGTTAAAGTTAAATTGTATGGGAAAGAAAGGGCTTGGCTATATTGAGAAGTTGAGTAAGAAGGTAGAAGAAAAGAAAAAGATTGTTTTTGTGCCCAAAAGCAAGCACAATGATGTGATGGAGAAGAGAGACCAACCCAAGTTAAAATGGGTTAGGAAAGACATGATGGAGACTCCCATTCAAAGGAGACAGATTGTCAAAGATGTAGAAAAGGCTGCCATACCAATTGCTAAAGAAAGGAGACATGAACTTGGTAAAAGAAACTTTGATAATTTAGCCCAAAGTATTATACTTCTTTAATACTTTATCTCTCATCAATATACAGGTATGTTAACAACTTCAAACTCTTCTCAAAAGCAAACTCTTTCTTAAATTCAACTAAGGTAGATCTATTGTTACCTATTAATCACAATAGTCCTCAAAGTTACCTTTCAGAAACCTTGCCTATTAGACAAATTGGCTATTCTTGACTAGGTCTTCTTTAGATTATAGGTTTGATGATTCTTTAGCTGTGTTCACAACTCAATTCAAAACACAAAATGTAAATTCAAAGCAAGGATACAAGCAATTTACGTGATTCCGTCAATATGATGTACTTCACGATGGTAGGGATTCTTCCTCTACTGAGACAATCTACTATACTTGAGAACACTAGTGTGGTATCCCCTATGATTACAATGGATGTCTTAATCTTTCATTCCTTTCACTATTGCAAATACAAAGCAATTACAATA
The DNA here is from genome assembly GCA_037897445.1 of Ceriops zippeliana. NCBI lineage: Eukaryota > Viridiplantae > Streptophyta > Magnoliopsida > Malpighiales > Rhizophoraceae > Ceriops > Ceriops zippeliana. The sequence continues at coordinate 107,720 of JBAPLH010000539.1, forward strand.
CAAAGAGTGTCACTTATTGTGTCTACCCTTCTTTTAACTTGTGTTGCCTCTGTTTGATTTGAATAGGCTGCTTCACTACCGCTTGGAAGATCACCAAAACACTCTCCAACCTCTCTTGAAGAAATCTAAAAATATGTTGAGTTCTCTCAAATGCTTTACCGAATTTTTTCTCTAGGTTGTCTCATCCAACTCCTGGTCTCACCCATCTTTTGGTCTCACTGTTTCACCATTCTGGTCTGGTCTCACTTGGTCTCATGTCTCACCTGGTTTGGTCTCACGTCTCACCCTCTCCAAGTCTCAAGTATTCTCCAGTTCTGGTCACACCAGATCTCACATCTCACATGGTCTAACATTTCACTTGTCTCATGTTTCACCTGCTCCAGGTTTGGTATGGTTTCACCTGTTGTAGGTCTGGTCTGGTCTCACCCATTTCAAGCTATGTTGGTCTCACGCATTTCACCCTTTTCTAGTCTCATCCATTTCATCATCAATGTATCAAAATGTGAGCTTGCAACCAAAAAAGGAACCCTGCTATTTTGAAATGATGGGAGGTACTCTATTTTTTTAGAACTGAACCAATTATTATCAATAAGAAATGCAAATTAAGATGGTGGACTCCATTGTTTGTTGGAATTAAATGATTTCATGTGATTGAAAGTTCATGGGCAATTTTTTTATAACGAATATAGTTGTTAATAAAGACACAAAAGATAATTTCAACGTCACTGCATGAAAAAAAAACTCCTTGTCACAATAAAAGGATCCTAATTAGCTTGAGGTGATATGAAAGTCTCATTATGGAGGAATTAAACAAGTTCACATTAGCACGAAATGCAAACCAATATGATTTGTTGCTTTGGCTGATGGAAGTGAGTTGATTTAGTGTTTTAATGGAGATTCGATTTCTTTGATTTAATTTATATACTAGGTTGTTTAGGCACAAATGATAGTTTCTTCATCAAAATATCAAAATGTTTGCTTGGAACCAAAAGAGGAGCCTTGCTAATTAGAAATGATGGGAGGTACTCTTTTTTTTGGAAATCAACCACTTATTATGAATAAGAAATGCAAATCAAGATGGTGGACTCCATTGTTTGTTGGATTTGAATGAATTCATGATATATACGGGTTATGGGCATTGTTTTCATAATAAAAATAGCCATTAATAAAGACAGAAAAGATAATTTCATGGTCATTGCATCAAAAATACTCCTTGTAACAATAAGAGGATGCTAGTTAGTTTGAGGTGCTATGAAAGTCTCATTATTAAGGATTTAAACAAATTCACATTAGCACGAATTGCAAAGCAAGATGAATGATTACTTTTGCTAATGGAAGTAAGTAGATTTAGAGTTTCAATGATGTTTGGATTTGTTTGAATTAATTAATATGCTAGGTTGTTAAGCCACATATGTTAATTTTATCATCAATATATCCAAATGTGAGCTTGCAACCAAAAGAGGAGCTCTACTAACTAGAAATGATGGGAGGTACTCTTTATTTTTGAACTCAACCAATTATTATCAATAAGAAAAGAAAATGAAGATGGAGCACTACATTGTTTGTTGGAATTGAATGAATTCATGTTATAAAAGCGTCATGGGTATTGTTTTTATAATAAATATTGTCGTTAATAAAGAGCCAAAAGATAATTTCATGGTCATTGCAAGAAAAGTAGTCCTCATAATGTAGAGTGGAGCCTAATTAGCTTGAGGTGATAAGAAAGTCTCATTATTTAGGGATTAAACAGCTTCATATTACTAACAAATGCGAACGAAGAAGAATGATAGCTTTCGCTGATGGAAGTAAGTAGATTTAGTGTTTTAACGATGTTTAGATTTGTTTGATTTAATTAATATACTAGGTTGTTTAGCGACATTTGTCAATTTCATCATCAATGTATCAAAATGTGAGCTTGGAACCAAAAGGGGAACCTCGCTATTTTGAAATGATGGGAGGTACTCATTATTTTGGAATTGAACCAATTATTATCAATAAGAAATGCAAATTAAGATGGTGGACGCCATTGTTTGTTGGAATTGAATGAATTCATGTGATTGAAAGTTCATGGGCAATTTTTTTTATAATGAATATAGTTGTTAATAAAGACACAAAAGATAATTTCAAGGTCATTGCTTGAAAAAAAAAAATCTCCTTGTCATAATAAGAGGATCCTATTAGCTTAAAGTGATATGAAAGTCTCATTATGGAGGAATTAAACAAGTTCACATTAGGACGAAATGCAAACCAATATGATTGCTTTCTATGGCTGATGGAAGTGAGTTGATTTAGTGTTTCGATAGAGATTCGATATCTTTGATTTAATTTATATACCAGGTTGTTTAGCCACAAATGATAGTTTCATCATCAAAATATCAAAATGTCTACTTGGAACCAAAAGAGGAGCACTACTAATTAGAAATGATGGGAGGTACTCTTTATTTTGGAAATCAACCAATTATTATCAATAAGAAAAGCAACTCAAGATGGAGCACTACATTGTTTGTTGGAATTGAATGAATTCATGTTATAGAAGATTCATGGGCATTGTTTTTATAATAAATATTGTCGTTGATAAACACCCAAAAGATAATTTCATGGTCATTGCACGAAAAGTAGTCCTTGAAACGATGACCGGAGCCTAATTAGCTTGAGGTGATATGAAAGTCTCATTATTTAGGGATTAAACAACTTCACATTAGCAAGAAATGCAAACCAAGAAGAATGACTGCTTTCGCTGATGGAAGTAAGTAGATTTAGTGTTTTAACAGTGTTTAGATTTGTTTGATTTAATTAATATACTAGGTTGTTTAGCCACATTTGTCAATTTCATCATCAATGTATCAAAATGTGTGCTTGGAACCAAAAGAGGACCCCTGCTATTTAGAAATGATGGGAGGTACTCTTTGCCTTGGAACTCAACCAATTATTATCAATAAGAAATGCAAATTAAGATGGTGGACTCCATTGTTTGTTGGAATTGAATGAATTCATGTGATTGAAAGTTCATGGGCAAATTTTTTATAATGAATATAGTTGGTAATAAAGATACAAAAGATAATTTCAAGGTCATTGCATGAAGAAAAACTCCTTGTCACAATAAAAGGATCCTAATTAGCTTGAGGTGATATGAAAGTCTCATTATGGAGGAATTACACAAGTTCACATTAGCACGAAATGCAAACCAATATGATTGGTTGCTTTGGCTGATGGAAGTGAGTTGATTTAGTGTTTTAATAGAGATTCAATTTCTTTGATTTAATTTATATACTAGGTTGTTTAGGCACAAATGATAGTTTCATCATCAAAATATCAAAATGTCTGCTTAGAACCAAAAGAGGAGCCCTACTAATTAGAAATGATGGGAGGTACTCTTTATTTTGGAAATCAACCAATTATTATCAATAAGAAAAGCAAATCAAGATGAAGCACCACATTGTTTGTTGGAATTGAATGAATTCATGTTATAGAAGATTCATGGGCATTGTTTTTATAATAAATATTGTTGTTCATAAATACCCAAAAGATAATTTCATGGTCATTGCAGGAAAATTAGTCCTTGTAACGATGACCAGAGCCTAATTAGCTTGAGGTGATATGAAAGTCTCATTATTTAGGGATTAAACAACTTCACATTAGCAACAAATGCAAACCAAGAAGAATGACTTCTTTTGCTGATGGAAGTAAGTAGATTTAGTGTTTTAACGGTGTTTAAATTTGTTTGATTTAATTAATATACTAGGTTGTTTAGCCACATTTGTCAATTTCATCATCAATGTATCAAAATGTGAGCTTGCAACCAAAAATGGAACCCCACTATTTTGAAATGATGGGAGGTACTCTTTTTTTTTTTTTTAGAAGTGAACCAATTATTATCAATAAGAAATGCAAAATAAGATGGTGGACTCCATTGTTTGTTGGAATTGAATGAATTCATGTGATTGAAAGTTCATGGGAAAAATTTTTTATAATGAATATAGTTGTTAATAAAGACACAAAAGATAATTTCAAAGTCACTGCATGAAAAAAAACTCCTTGTCACAATATGAGGATACTAATTAGCATGAGGTGATATAAAAGTCTCATTATGGAGGATTTAAACAAGTTCACATTAGCACGAAATGCAAACCAATATGATTGGTTGCTTTGGCTGATAGAAGTGAGTTGATTTAGTGTTTTAATAGAGATTCAATTTTTTTGATTTAATTTATATACTAGGTTGTTTAGCCACAAATGATAGTTTCATCATCAAAATATCAAAATGTCTGCTTGGAACCAAAAAAGGAGCCATACTAATTAGAAATGATGGGAGGTACTCTTTATTTTGGAAATCAACCAATTATTATCAATAAGAAAAGCAACTCAAGATGGAGCACTACATTGTTTGTTGGAATTGAATGAATTCATGTTATAGAATGTTCGTGGGCATTGTTTTTATAATAAATATTGTCATTAATAAAGACCTAAAAGATAATTTCATAGTCATTGCACGAAAAGTAGTCCTTGTAACAATGATCGGAGCCTAATAAGCTTGAGGTGATAAGAAAGTCTCATTATTTAGGGATTAAACAACTTCACATTAGCAACAAATGCAAACCAAGAAAAATGATTGCTTTCGCTGATGGAAGTAAGCAGATTTAGTGATTTAACGGTATTTTGATTTGTTTGATTTAATTAATATACTAGGTTGTTTAGCCACATTCATCAATTTCATCATCAACGTATCAAAATGTGAGCTTGCAACCAAAAAAGGAACCCCGCTATTTTGAAATGATGGGAGGTACTTTTTTTTTTAAAACTGAACCAATTATTATCAATAACAAATGCAAATTAAGATGGTGGACTCCATTATTTGTTAGAATTGAATGAATTCATGTGATTGAATGTTCATGGGCAATTTTTTTATAATGAATATAGTTGTTAATAAAGATACAAAAGATAATTTCAAGGTAATTGCATGAAAAAAAAATTCCTTGCCACAATAAGGGGATCTTAATTAGCTTGAGGTGATATGAAAGTCTCATTATGAAGGAATTAAACAAGTTCACATTAGCATGAAATAACCAATATGATTGGTTGGTTTGGCTGATGAAAGTGAGTTGATTTAGTGTATTTAGTGTTTTAATAGAGATTCAATTTCTTTGATTTAATTTATATAGTAGGTTGTTTAGCCACAAATGATAGTTTCATCATCAAAATATCAAAATGTCTGCTTGGAACCAAAAGAGGAGCCCTGCTAACTAGAAATGATGGGAGGTACTCTTAATTTTGAAAATCAACCAATTATTATCAATAAGAAAAGCAAATCAAGATGGTAGACTGCATTGTTTGTTGGATGTGAATGAATTCATGTTATATATGGTTTATGGGCATTGTTTTCATAATAAATATAGCCATTAATAAAGACAGAAAAGATAATTTCATGGTCATTGCATCAAAAATATTCCTTGTAACAATAAGAGGATGCTAATTAGCTTAAGGTGCTATCAAAATCTCATTATTAAGGATTTAAACAAATTCACATTAGCAAGAAATGCAAAGCAAGATGAATGATTACTTTTGTTGATGGAATTAAGTAGATTTATACTTTCCATGATGTTTAGATTTGTTTGATTTAATTAATATACTATGTTGTTAAGCCACATATGTTACCTTTATCATCAATATATCCTAATGTGGGCTTGCAACCAAAAGAGGAGCCCTGCTAACTAGAAATGATGGGAGGTACTCTTTATTTTGAAACTCAACCAATTATTATCAATAAGAAAAGCAAATCAAGATGGAGCACTCCATTGTTTGTTGGAATTGAATGAATTCATGTTATGGAAGGTTCATGGGCATTGTTTTTATAATAAATATTGTCGTTAATAAAGACCCAAAGGATAATTTCATGGTCATTGCACTAAAAGTAGTCCTTGTAACGATGACCGGAGCCTAATTAGCTTGAGGAGATAAGCAAGTCTCATTATTTAGGGATTAAAAAACTTCACATTAGCAACAAATGCAAACCAAGAAGAATGACTACTTTTGCTGATGGAAGTAAGTAGATTTAGTATTTTAACAGTGTTTAAATTTGTTTGATTTTATTAATATACTAGGTTGTTTAGCCACATTCATCAATTTCATCATCAATGTATCAAAATGTGAGCTTGCAACCAAAAAAGGGACCCCGCTATATTGAAATGATGGGAGGTACTCTTTTTTTTTAGAACTGAACCAATTATTATCAATAAGAAATGCAAATTAAGATGGTGGACTTCATTGTTTGTTAGAATTGAATGAATTCATGTGATTGATTGTTTATGGGCAATTATTTTATATGAGTATAGTTGTTAATAAAGACACAAAAGATAATTTTAAGGTCATTGCATGAAAAAAAAACTCCTTGTCACAATAAGAGGATCCTAATTAGCTTGAGGTGTTATAAAAGTCTCATTATGGAGGAATTAAACAAGTTCACATTAGCACGAAATGCAAACCAATATGATTGGTTGCCTTGGCTGATGGAAGTGAGTTGATTTAGTGTTTTAATGGAGATTCGATTTCTTTGATTTAATTTATCCACTAGGTTGCTTAGCCACAAATGATAGTTTCATCATCAAAATATCAAGATATCTGCTTGGAACCAAAAGAGGAGCCCTGCTAATTAGAAATGATGGGAGGTACTCTTTAGTTTGGAACTCCACCAATTATTATTAATAAAAAATGCAAATCAAGATGGTGGACTCCATTGTTTGTTGGATTTGAATGAATTCATGTTATATACGGTTTATGGGCATTGTTTTCATAATAAATATAGCCATTAATAAAGACAGAAAAGATAATTTCATGGTCATTGCATAAAAAATACTCCTTGTAATAATAAGAAGATGCTAATTAGCTTGAAGTGCTATGAAAGTCTCATTATTAAGGATTTAAACAAATTCACATTAGCAAGAAATGCAAAGCAAGATGAATGATTACTTTTGCTGATGGAAGTAAGTAGATTTAGAGTTTCAAGGATGTTTAGATTTGTTTTATTTAATTAATATACTAGGTTGTTAAGCCACATATGTTAATTTCATCATCAATATATCCAAATGTGAGCTTGCAACCAAAAGAGGAGCCCTGCTAACTAGAAATGATGGGATATACTCTTTATTTTGGAACTCAACCAATTATTATCAATAAGAAAAGCAAATCAAGATGGAGCACTACATTATTTGTTGGAATTGAATGATTTCATGTTATGGAAGGTTCATGGGCATTGTTTATATAATAAATATTGTCATTCAGAAACACCCAAAAGATAATTTCATGGTCATTGCACAAAAAGTAATCCTTGTAACGATGACTGGAGCCTAATTAGCTTGAGGTGATAAGAACGTCTCATTATTTAGGGATTAAACAACTTTACATTAGCAATAAATGCAAACCAAGAAGAATGACTGCTTTCGCTGATGGAAGTAAGTAGATTTAGTGTTTTCACGGTATTTTAGAACTGAACCAATTATTATCAATAAGAAATGCAAATTAAGATGGTGGGCTCCATTGTTTGTAGGAATTGAATGAATTGATGTGATTGAAAGTTCATGGGAAATTTTTTTATAATGAATATAGTTGTTAATAAAGACACAAAAGATAATTTGAAGGTCATTGCATGAAAAAAAAAAACTCCTTGTCACAATAAGAGGATCCTAATTAGCTTGAGGTGATATGAAAGTCTTATTATGGAGGAATTAAACAACTTCACATTAGCACGAAATGCAAATCATGATGAATGATTGCTTTCGCTGATAGAAGTTAGTAGATTTAGAGTTTCAATGGTGTTTAAATTTGTTTGATTTAATTATTATACTAGGTTGTTTAGCCACATATATTAATTTCATCATCAATATATCGAAATATGTGCTTTGAACCAAAAGTGGAGCACTGCTAACTGGAAATGATGGGAGGGGCTCTTTATTTTGTAACTCAACCAATTATTATTAAAAACAAATGCAATTCATGATGAAGGACCCTAGTGTTTGTTGGAATTGAATGAATTGATGTTCTAGATGGTTCATAGGCATTGTTTTTATAATGAATAGCGTTGTGAATAAAGACACAAAAGATAATTTCATGGTCTTTGAATGAAAAATAGCCCTTGTAATGATGACTAGGTCCGAATTAGCTTGACATGATAAGAAAGTCTCATTATTTAGGAATTAAACAACTTCACATTAGCACAAAATGCAAACCAATATGAATGATTGCTTTCACTGATGGAAGTTATTAGATTTAGAGTTTGAATGGTGTTTAGATTTGTTTGATTTAATTATTACACTAGGTTGTTTAGACACATATGTTAATTTCATCATCAACATATCAAAATGTGTGCTTGGAACCAAAAGAGAACCCCTACTAACTAGAAATGATGGGAGGTACTCTTTATTTTCGAAATCAACCTATTATTATTAATAAAAAGGAATATCAAGATGGAGGACTTCATTATTTGTTGGAATTGAATGAATTCATGTTATAGAAGTTTCTTGGGCATAGTTCTTCTAATAAATATAATCGTTAATAAAGACACATAAGATAATTTCATGGTCATTGCATTAAAAATAGTCCTTTTAACAAGAAGCAGAGCCTAATTAGCTTGTGGTGATCTGAAAGTCTCATTGTTTAGGAATTAACCAACTTCACATTAGCACGAAATGCAAACCAAGATGAATGATTGCTTTCATTGATCGAAGTTAGTAGTTTTAGAGTTTCAATAGTCATTGGAAGAAAAATACTCCTTGTAATGACGAGTGGAGCCTAATTAGCTTGAGGTGATAAGAAAGACTCAATCTTTAGGAATTAAACAACTTCACATTAGCATGAAATGCAAACCAAGATGAATGATTGCCTTCCCTGATGGAAGTTGATAGATTTAGAGTTTCAATGGGGTTTAGATTTGTTTGATTTAATTAATATACTAGGTTGTTTAGCCACATATATTAATTTCGTCATCAATATATCCAAATGTGTGCTTGGAACCAAAAGAGGAGCACTGCTAACTAGAAATGATAGGAGGTGCTCATTATTTTAGAACTCAACCAATTATTATCAATAAGAAATGCAAGTCAAGATGAAGGACTCTATTGTTTATTGGAAATGAATGAATTCATGTTATAGAAGGTTCATGGGCATCATTTTTATAACAAATATAGTCATTAATAAAGACACAAAAGATAATTTCATGGTCATTGCATGAAAAATACTCCTTGTAATGACGAGCGGAGACTAATTAGCTTGAGGTGATAAGAAAGACTCAATAATTAGGAATTAAACAACTTCACATTAGCATGAAATGCAAACCAAGATGAATGATTGCTGTCGCTGATGGAAGTTAGTAGATTTAGAGTTTCAATGGTGTTTAGATTTGTTTTATTTAATTAATATACTAGGTTGTTTAGCCACATATATTAATTTCATCATCAATATATCCAAATTTGTGATTGGAACCAAAAGAGGAGCCCTGCTAACTGGAAATGATAAGAGGTGCTTGTTATTTTTGAACTCAACCAATTATTATCAATAAGAAATGCAAATCAAGATGGACTCCATTGTTTGTTGGAAATGAATGAATTCATGTTATAGAATGTTCATAGGCATCATTTTTATAATAAATATAGTCATTAATAAAGACACAAAAGATAATTTTATGGTCATTGTATGAAAAATATTCCTTGTAATGATGAGTGGAACCTAATTAGCTTGAGCTGATAAGAAAGACTCAATATTTAGGAATTAAACAACTTCAGCAAGAACTACAGACCAAGATGAATGATTGCTTTTGCTGATGGAAGTTAGTAGATTTAGAGTTTCAATGGTGTTTAGATTTGTTTTATTTAATTAATATATTAGGTTGTTTAGCCACATATATTAATTTCATCATCAATATATCCAAATTTGTGCTTGGAACCAAAAGAGGAGCCCTGCTAACTGGAAATGATAAGAGGTGCTCGTTATTTTGGAACTCAACCAATTATTATCAATAAGAAATGCAAATCAAGATGAAGGACTCGATTGTTTGTTGGAAATGAATGAATTCATGTTGTAGAAGTTTCATGGGCATCATTTTTATAATAAATATTGTCATTAATAAAGACACAAAAGATAATTTCATGGTCATTGCATGAAAAATACTCCTTGTAATGACGAGCGGAGCCTAATTAGCTTGAGGTGATAAGAAAGACTCAATATTTAGGAATTAAACAACTTCACATTAGCATGAAATGCAAACCAAGATGAATGATTGCTTTCGCTGATGGAAGTGAGTAGATTTAGAGTTACAATGGTGTTTAGATTTGTTTGATTTAATTAATATACTAGGTTGTTTAGCCACATATATTAATTTCATCATCAATATATCCAAATTTGTGCTTGGAACCAAAAGAGGAGCCCTGCTAACTGGAAATGATAAGAGGTGCTCGTTATTTTGGAACTCAACCAATTATTATCAATAAGAAATGCAAATCAAGATGGACTCCATTGTTTGTTGGAATGAATGAATTCATGTTATAGAATGTTCATGGGCATCATTTTTATAATAAATATAGTCATTAATAAAGACACAAAAGATAATTTTATGGTCATTGTATGAAAAATACTCCTTGTAATGATGAGTGGAACCGAATTAGCTTGAGGTGATAAGAAAGACTCAATATTTAGGAATTAAACAACTTCACATTAGCAAAAACTACAAACGAAGATGAATGATTGATTTTGCTGATGGAAGTTAGCAGATTTAGAGTTTCAATGGTGTTTAGATTTGTTTTATTTAATTAATATACTAGGTTATTTAGCCACATATATTAATTTCATCATCAATATATCCAAATTTGTGCTTAGAACCAAAAGAGGAGCCCTGCTAATTAGAAATGATAGTAGGTGCTCGTATCTTTGGAACTCAACCAATTATTATCAATAAGAAATGCAAATCAAGATGAAGGACTCGATTGTTTGTTGAAAATGAATGAATTCATGTTATAGAAGGTTCATAGGCATCATTTTTATAATAAATATTGTCATTAATAAAGACAAAAGATAATTTCATGGTCATTGCATGAAAAATACTCCTTGTAATGACGAGTGGAGCCTAATTAGCTTGAGGTGATAAGAAAGACTCAATATTTAGGAATTAAACAACTTCACATTAGCATGAAATGCAAACCAAGATGAATGATTGCTTTTGCTGATGGAAGTTAGTAGATTTAGAGTTACAATGGTGTTTGGATTTGTTTGATTTAATTAATATACTAGGTTGTTTAGCCACATATATTAATTTCATCATCAATATATCCAAATTTGTGCTTCGAACCAAAAGAGGAGCCTTGCTAACTGGAAATGATAGGAGGTGCTTGTTATTTTGGAACTCAACCAATTATTATCAATAAGAAATGCAAATGAAGATGAAGGACTCCATTGTTTGTTGGAAATGAGTGAATTCATGTTATAGAATGTTCATGGGCATCATTTTTATAATAAATATAGTCATTAATAAAGACACAAAAGATAATTTCATGGTCATTGTATGAAAAATACTCCTTGTAACGACGAGCGGAGCCTAATGATAGGAAAGACTCAATATTTAGGAATTAAACAATTTCACATTAGCAAGAAATGCAAACGAAGATGAATGATTGCTTTCACTGATGGAAGTTAGTAGATTTATAGTTTCAATGGTGTTTAGATTTGTTTGTTTAATTAATAACTAGGTTGTTTAGCCACATATATTAATTTTATCATCAATATATCCAAATGTGTGCTTGGAACCAAAAGAGAAGCCCTACTAACAAGAAATGATAGGAGGTGCTCGTTATTTTGAAACTCAACCAATTATTATCAATATGAAAAAACAAGATGAAGGACTCTCTTGTTTGTTGTAATTGAATGAATTCAATTTATAGAAGGTTCATGGTCGTCATTTTATAATAAATATAGTCTTTAATAAAGATACAAAAGATAATTTCATGGTCATTGCATGAAAAATAGTCCTTGTAATGACTAATGGGCCCTAATTAGCTTGAGGGGTTATGAAAGTCTCATTATTTAGGAATTAAACAAATTTACTTTGGCAATGCAAACCAAGATGAATGGTTGCTTTGGTTGATGGAAAAAAGTTGATTTAGTGTTTTAATGGAGATTTGATTTGTTTGATTTAATTAATATGCTAAGTTGTCTGGCCACATATGTTAATTTAATCATCAACATATCAAAATGTGTGCTTGGAACCGAAGGACAAGCCCTACTAACTAGAAATGATGGGAGGTACTCTTTATTTTGTTCAACCAATTATTATCAATAAGAAATGCAAATCAAGATGAAGGACTCCATTGTTTGTTGGAATTGAATGAATTCATGTTATTGATGGTTCATCGGCATTGTTTTTATAATGAATATAGTCGTTAATAAAGACACAAAAGATAATTTCATGGTCATTGCATGAAAAATAGGCCTTGTAACAACAAGCGGAGCCTAATTAGCTTGAGGTGATAAAAAAGACTCATTATTTAGGAATTAAGCAACTTCACATTTGCACAAAATGCAAACCTAGATGAATAATTGCTTTCATTGATCGAAGTTAGTAGATTTAGAGTTTCAATGTGGTTTAGATTTGTTTGATTTAATTAATATACTAGGTTGTTTAGCCACATATATTAATTTCATAATCAATATATCCAAATGTTTGCTTGGGACCAAAAGAGGAGCCCTACTAACTAGAAATGATAGGAGGTGCACTTTATTTTGGAACTCAACCAATTATTATGAATAACAAAAGCAAATCAAGATAGAGGACTCCATTGTTTGTTAGAATTGAATGAATTCATGTTATAGAAGGTTTATGGGCATTGTTTTTATAATAAATATAGTCATTAATAAATACAAAAAAGATAATGTCATGGTCATTGCATGAAAAATAGTCCTTGTAGTGACAAGAGCAGCCTAATTAACTTTAGGTGATTAGAAAGGGGAGCCCTACTAACTAGAAATGAATTCATGTTATAGAGGGTCATGGGCATTGTTTTTATAATAAATATAGTTATTAATAATGACACAAAAGATAATTTAGTGTGATAAGAAAGTCTCATTATTTAGGGATTAAACAACTTCACATAAGCAAGAAATGCAAACCAAGAAGAATGACTGCTTTAACCGATGGAAGTACGTAGATTTAGTGTTTTAATGGTGGTTAGATTTGTTTGATTTAATTAATATACTAGGTTGTTTAGCCACATTTGTCAATTTCATCATCAATGTATCAAAATGTGAGGTTGGAACCAAAAAAGGAGCCTTGCATTTTAGAAATGATGGGAGGTACTCTTTATTTTGGAATTCAACTAATTATTATCAATAAGAAATGCAAATCAAGATGGACTCTGTTGTTTGTTAGAATTGAATGAATGTACGTGATTGAATGTTCATGGGCAATTTTTTTATAATGAATATAGTCATTAATAAAGACACAAAGGATAATTTCAAGGTCATTCTTTTCGAAATCAAACAATTATTATCAATAAGAAATGCAAATCAAGATGGTGGACTCCATTGTTTGTTGGAATTGAATGAATTCATGTTATAGATATTTCATGGGCATTATTTTCATAATAAATATCACCATTAATGAAGACAGAAATGATATTTTCATGGTCATTGCAAGAAAAATACTCCATGTAATAATAAGAGGATCTTAATTAGCTTGAGGCACTATGAAAGTCTCATTATTAATGATTTAAACAACTTCACATTAGCAAGAAATGAAAAGCCAAATGAATGATTACTTTTGTTGATGGAAGTAAGTAGATTTAGAGTTTCAATGGTGTTTAGATTTGTTTGATTTAATTAATATACTAGGTTGTTTAGCTACATTTGTCAATTTCATCATCAATGTATCAAAATGTGAGCTTGGAACCAAAAGAGGAGCCTTGCTATTTAGAAATGATGCGAGGTGCTCTTTATTTTGGAACTCAACCAATTATTATCAATATGAAATGCAAATCAAGATGGACTCCATTGTTTGTTGGAATTGAATGAATTCATGTTATAGACGGTTTATAGACATTGTTTTCATTACAAATATATTCATTAATAAAGACAAAAAAGATAGTTTCATGGTCATTGCATGAAAATTACTCCTTGTAACAATAAGAGGATCCTAAATAGCTTGAGGTGCTATGAAAGTCTCATTATTAAGCATTTAGACAACTTCACATTAGCACGAAATTCAAAGTAAGATGAATGATTACTTTTGTTGATGGAAGTAAGTAGATTTAGATTTTCAATGATGTTTAGATTTGTTTGATTTAATTAATATACTAGATTGTTAAGCCACATATGTTAATTTCGTCGTTAATATATCCAAATGTGGGCTTGCAACCAAAAGAGGAGCCCCACTAACTAGAAATGATGGGATGTACTCTTTATTTTGGAACTCAACTAATTATTATCAATAATAAATGCAAATCAACATGGAGGACACCATTGTTTGATGGAATTGAATGAATTCCTATTATAGAATGTTCATGGGCATTGTTTTTATAAAAAATATTGTCGTTACTAAAGACCCAAAAGATAATTTCATGGTCATTGCATGAAAAGTAGTCCTTGTAATGAAGAGCCGAGTCTAATTAGCTTAAGGTGATATGAATGTCTCATTATGTAGGGATTAAACAACTTCACATTAGCAAGAAATGCAAACCAAGAAGAATGATTGCTTTCGTTGATGGAAGTATGTAGATTTAGTGTTTTAATGGTATTTAGATTTGTTTGATTTAATTAATATACTAGGTTCTTTAGCCACATTTGTCAATTTCATCATCAATGTATGAAAATATGAGCATGGAACCAAAAGAGGAGCCCTGCTATTTAGAAATGATGCGAGGTACTCTTTATTTTGGAACTCAACCAATTATTATCAATAAGAAATGCAAATCAAGATGGACTCCATTGATTGTTGGAATTGAATGAATGTATGTGATTGAATGATCTTGGGCAATTTGTTTATAATGAATATAGTCGTTAATAAAGACACAAAAGATAATTTCAAGGTCATTGCATGAAAAAATACTCTTTGTAACAACAAGAGGAGCTTATTTAGCTTGAGGTGATATGAAAGTCTCATTGTTGAGGAATTAAACAACTTCACATTAGCACGAAATGCAACCCAAGATGAATGGTTGCTTTGGCTAATGGAAGAAAGTTGATTTAGTGTTTCAATGGAGATTCGATGTCTTTGATTTAATTTTTATACTAGGTTGTTTAGCCACAAATGATAGTTTCATCTTCAAAATGTCAAAACGTCTGCTTGGAACCAAAAGAGGAGCCTTGCTAATTAGAAATGATGGGAGGTACTCTTTATTTTGGAAATCAACCAATTATTATCAATAAGAAATGCAAATCAAGTTGGTGGACTCCATTGTTTGTTGGATTTAAAGGAATTGATGTTATAGACGGTTCATGGGCATTGTTTTCATAATAAATATAGCCGTTAATAAAGATAGAAAAGATAATTTCATGGTCATTGCAAGAAAAATACTCGTTGTGACAATAAGAGGATGCTAATTAGCTTGAGGTGCTATGAAAGTCTTATTATTAAGGATTTAAACAAATTCACATTAGTACGAAATGCAAAGCAAGATGAATGATTACTTTTGCTGATGGAAGTAAGTAGATTTAGAGTTTCAATGATGTTTAGATTTGTTTGATTTAATTAATATACTAGGTTGTTAAGCCACATATGTTAATTTCATCATCAATATATTCAAATGTGGGCTTCCAAGCAAAAGAGGAGCCCTGCTAACTAGAAATGATGGCAGGTACTCTTTATTTTGGTTCTGAACCAATTATTATTAATAAGAAATGCAAATCAAGATGGTGGACTCCATTGTTTATTGGAATTCAATGACTTCATGTTACAAACGGATCATGGGCATTATTTTTATAATAAATATAGCCATTAAGAAAGTCAGAAAAGATAATTTCATGGTCATTGCAAGAAAAATAGTCTTTGTCACAATAAGATTATCCTAATTAGCTTGAGGTGCTATGAAAGTCTCTTTATTGAGGAATTAAACAACTTCACATTAGAACGAAATGCAATCCAAGATGAATGGTTGCTTTCGCTAATGGAAGTAAGTTGATTTTGTTTTTCAATGGTGATTCGATTTCTTTCAATTACTTAATAAAATAGGTTGTTTAGCCACAAATGATAGTTTCATCATCAACATATCAAAAAGTCTGCTTGGAACCAAAAGAGGAGCCCTGCTTACTAGAAATGATGGGAGGTATACTTTGTTTTTGAAATCAACCAATTATTATCAATAAGAAATGCAAAACAAGTTGGCGGACTCCATTGTTTGTTGGAATTAAATGAATTCGTGTTATAAACGGTTCTGGTATTGTTTTCATAATAAATATATCCATTAATAAAGATAGAAAAGATAATTTTATGGTCATTGCAAGAAAAATACTCCTTATAACAATAAGAGGATCCTAATTTGCTTGAGGTGCTATGAAAGTGTCATTATTAACGATTTAAACAACTTCACATTAGCAAGAAATGCAAAGCAAGATGAATGATTACTTTTGCTGATGGATGTAAGTAAACTTACAGTTTCAATGGCGTTTATATTTGTTTGATTTAATTAACATACTACGTTGTTTCACCACATATGTTAATTTAATCATCAATATATCCAAATGTGAGCTTGCAACCAAAGGAGGAGCCTTGCTATTTTGAAATGATGGGAGGTACTCTTTATTTTGGGACTGAACCAATTATTATAAATAAGAAATGCAAATTAAGATGGTAGACTCCATTGTTTGTTGGAATTGAATGAATGCATGTGATTGAATGTTCATGGGCAATTTTTTTTAACGAATATAGTCGTTCATAAAGACGCAAAAGATAATTTCAAGGTCATTACATGAAAAATACTCCTTGTAACATTAAGAGGAGCCTATTTAGCTTGAGGTGATATGAAAGTCTCATTATTGAGGAATTAAACAACTTCACATTAGCAAGAAATGCAAACCAAGATGAATGGTTGCTTTGGCTAATAGAAGTAAGTTGATTTATTTTGTCAATAATGATTCGATTTCTTTGATTTAATTAATATATTAGGTTGTTTAGCCACAAATGATAGCTTCATCATCAATATATCAAAATTTTGGCTTGGAACCAAAAGAGGAGCCCTAATAACTAGAAGTGACGGGAGGTGCTCATTATTTTGGAAATCGACCAATTATTATCAATAAGAAATGGAAATCAATATGGTGGACTCCATTGTTTATTGGAATTGAATGAATTCATGTTATAAATGGTTTATGGGCGTTGTTTTCATAATAAATATAGCCATTAATAAAGATAGAAAAGATAGTTCCATGGTTATTTCATGAACAATACTCCTTGTAACAATAAGATGAGCCTATTTAACTTGAGGTGATATAAAAGTCTCATTATTGAGTAATTCAACAACTTCACATTAGCACGAAATGCAAACCAAGATGAATGGTTGCTTTGGCTAATGGAAGTAAGTTGATTTAGTGTTTCAATGGCGATTCAATTTGTTTGATTTAATTATTATACTAGGTTGTTTATCCACATATGTTAATTTCACCATCAACATATGAAAATGTGTGCTTGGAACCAAACGAGGAGCCCTGCTAACTAGAAATGATGGGAGGTACTCTTTGTTTTTGAAATCAACCAATTATTATTAATAAGAAATGCAAATCAAGTTGGCGGACTCCATTATTTGTTGGAATTGAATGAATTCGTGTTATAAACTGTTCTGGGCATTGTTTTCATAATAAATATAGCCATTAATAAAGATAGAAAAGATAATTTCATGGTCATTGCAAGAAAAATACTTCTTGTAACAATAAGAGGATCCTAATTAGCTTGAGGTGCTATGAAAGTGACATTATTAATGATTTAAACAACTTCACATTAGCAAGAAATGCAAAGCAAGATGAATGATTACTTTTGCTGATGGATGTAAGTAGATTTAGAGTTTCAGTGGTGTTTGTATTTGTTTGATTTAATTAACATACTATGTTGTTTCACCACATATGTTCATTTCATCATCAATATATCCAAATGTGGGCTTGGAACAAAAGGAGGAGCCTTGCTATTTTGAAATGATGGGAGGTACTCATTATTTTGGAACTCAACCAATTATTATAAATAAGAAATGCAAATTGAGATGGTGGACTCCATTGTTTGTTGGAATTGAATGAATGCATGTCATTGAATGTTCATGGGCAATTTTTTCATAACGAATATAGTCGTTCATAAAGATGCAAAAGATAATTTCAAGGTTATTGCATGAAAAATACTCCTTGTAACATTAGGAGGAGCCTATTTAGCTTGAGGTGATATGAAAGTCTCATTATTGAGGAATTAAACAACTTCACATTAGCAAGAAATGCAAACCAAGATGAATCGTTGATTTGGCTGATGGAAGTAAGTTGATTTCATGTTTCAATGGAGATTTGATTTCTTTGATTTAATTAATATACTAGGTTGTGTAGTCACATATGATAGCTTCATCATCAAAATATCAAAATGTCTGCTTGGAACCAAAAGAGGAGCCCTGATAATTAGAAATGATGGGAGGTACTCATTATTTTGGAAATCAACCAACTATTATCAATAAGAAAAGCAAATCAAGATGGAGCACTGCATATTTTGTTGGAATTGAATGAATTCATGTTATAGAAGGTTCATGGGCATTGTTTTATATCAAATATTGTCATTAATAAAGTCCCACAAGATAATTTGATGGTCATTGCATGAAAAGTAGTCCTTGTAACGATGACCAGCGCCTAATAAGCTTAAGGTGATAAGAAAGTCTCATTATTTAGGGATTAAACTTCTTCACATTAGCAACAAATGCAAACTAAGAAGAATGACTGCTTTCGCTGATGGAAGTAAGTAGATTTAGTGTTTTAACAGTGTTTAGATTTGTTTGATTTAATTAATATACTAGGTTGTTTAGCCACATTTGTCAATTTCATCATCAATGTATCAAAATGTGAGCTTGCAACCAAAAAAGGAACCCCGCTATTTTGAAATGATAGGAGGTACTCTATTTTTTTAGAACTGAACCAATTATTATCAATAACAAATGCAAATTAAGATGGTGGACTCCATTGTTTGTTGGAATTGAATGAATTCGTGTTATAAACTGTTCTGGGCATTGTTTTCATAATAAATATAGCCATTAATAAAGATAGAAAAGATAATTTCATGGTCATTGCAAGAAAAATACTTCTTGTAACAATAAGAGGATCCTAATTAGCTTGAGGTGCTATGAAAGTGACATTATTAATGATTTAAACAACTTCACATTAGCAAGAAATGCAAAGCAAGATGAATGATTACTTTTGCTGATGGATGTAAGTAGATTTAGAGTTTCAGTGGTGTTTGTATTTGTTTGATTTAATTAACATACTATGTTGTTTCACCACATATGTTCATTTCATCATCAATATATCCAAATGTGGGCTTGGAACAAAAGGAGGAGCCTTGCTATTTTGAAATGATGGGAGGTACTCATTATTTTGGAACTCAACCAATTATTATAAATAAGAAATGCAAATTGAGATGGTGGACTCCATTGTTTGTTGGAATTGAATGAATGCATGTGATTGAATGTTCATGGGCAATTTTTTCATAATGAATATAGTCATTCATAAAGATGCACAAGATAATTTCAAGGTTATTGCATGAAAAATACTCCTTGTAACATTAGGAGGAGCCTATTTAGCTTGAGGTGATATGAAAGTCTCATTATTGAGGAATTAAACAACTTCACATTAGCAAGAAATGCAAACCAAGATGAATCGTTGATTTGGCTGATGGAAGTAAGTTGATTTAGTGTTTCAATAGAGATTCAAATTCTTTGATTTAATTTATATACCAGGTTGTTTAGCCACAAATGATAGTTTCATCATCAAAATATCAAAATGTCTGCTTGGAACCAAAAGAGGAGCCCTGATAATTAGAAATGATGGGAGGTACTCATTATTTTGGAAATCAACCAACTATTATCAATAAGAAAAGCAAATCAAGATGGAGCACTGCATATTTTGTTGGAATTGAATGAATTCATGTTATAGAAGGTTCATGGGCATTGTTTTTATATCAAATATTGTCATTAATAAAGTCCCACAAGATAATTTGATGGTCATTGCATGAAAAGTAGTCCTTGTAACGATGACCAGCGCCTAATAAGCTTAAGGTGATAAGAAAGTCTCATTATTTAGGGATTAAACTTCTTCACATTAGCAACAAATGCAAACTAAGAAGAATGACTGCTTTCGCTGATGGAAGTAAGTAGATTTAGTGTTTTAACAGTGTTTAGATTTGTTTGATTTAATTAATATACTAGGTTGTTTAGCCACATTTGTCAATTTCATCATCAATGTATCAAAATGTGAGCTTGCAACCAAAAAAGGAACCCCGCTATTTTGAAATGATAGGAGGTACTCTATTTTTTTAGAACTGAACCAATTATTATCAATAACAAATGCAAATTAAGATGGTGGACTCCATTGTTTGTTGGAATTGAATGAATTCGTGTTATAAACTGTTCTGGGCATTGTTTTCATAATAAATATAGCCATTAATAAAGATAGAAAAGATAATTTCATGGTCATTGCAATAAAAATACTTCTTGTAACAATAAGAGGATCATAATTAGCTTGAGGTGCTATGAAAGTGACATTATTAATGATTTAAACAACTTCACATTAGCAAGAAATGCAAAGCAAGATGAATGATTACTTTTGCTGATGGATGTAAGTAGATTTAGAGTTTCAATGATGTTTATATTTGTTTGATTTAATTAACGTACTATGTTGTTTCACCACATATGTTCATTTCATCATCAATATATCCAAATGTGGGCTTGGAACAAAAGGAGGAGCCTTGCTATTTTGAAATGATAGGAGGTACTCCTTATTTTGGAACTCAACCAATTATTATAAATAAGAAATGCAAATTGAGATGGTGGACTCCATTGTTTGTTGGAATTGAATGAATGCATGTGATTGAATGTTCATGGGCAATTTTTTCATAATGAATATAGTCATTCATAAAGATGCACAAGATAATTTCAAGGTTATTGCATGAAAAATACTCCTTGTAACATTAGGAGGAGCCTATTTAGCTTGAGGTGATATGAAAGTCTCATTATTGAGGAATTAAACAACTTCACATTAGCAAGAAATGCAAACCAAGATGAATCGTTGATTTGGCTGATGGAAGTAAGTTGATTTAGTGTTTCAATAGAGATTCAAATTCTTTGATTTAATTTATATACCAGGTTGTTTAGCCACAAATGATAGTTTCATCATCAAAATATCAAAATGTCTGCTTGGAACCAAAAGAGGAGCCCTACTAATTTGAAATGATGGGAGGTACTCTTTATTTTGGAAATCAACCAATTATTATCAATAAGAAAAGCAACTCAAGATGGAGCACTACATTGTTTGTTGGAATTGAATGAATTCATGTTATAGAAGATTAATAGGCATTGTTTTTATAATAAATATTGTCGTTCATAAACACCCAAAAGATAATTTCATGGTCATTGCAGGAAAAGTAGTCCTTGTAACGATGACCGGAGTCTAATTAGCTTGAGGTGATCAGAAAGTCTCATTATTTAGGGATTAAACAACTTCACATTAGCAACAAATGCAAACCAAGAAGAATGACTGCTTTCCCTGATGGAAATAAGTAGATTTAGTGTTTTAACGGTGTTTAGATTTGTTTAATTTAATTAATATACTAGGTTGTTTAGCCACATTTGGCAATTTCATCATCAATGTATCAAAATGTGTGCTTGGAACCAAAAGAGGAGCCCTGTTATTTAGAAATGATGGGAGGTACTCTTTACTTTGGAACTCAACCAATTATTATCAATAAGAAATGCAAATTAAGATGGTGGACTCCATTGTTTGTTGGAATTGAATGAATTCATGTGATTAAAAGTTCATGGGCAATTTTTTTATAACGAATATAGTTGTTAATAAAGACACAAAAGATAATTTCAAGGTCACTGCATGAAAAAAAACTCCTTATCACAATAAGAGGATCCTAATTAGCTTGAGGTGATATGAAAGTCTCATTATGGAGGAATTAAACAAGTTCACATTAGCACGAAATGCAAACCAATATGATTGGTTGTTTTGGCTGATGGAAGTGAGTTGATTTAGTGTTTTAATAGAGATTCGATTTCTTTGATTTAATTTATATACTAGGTTGTTTAGCCACAAATGATAGTTTCATCATCAAAATATCAAAATGTCTTGTTGGAACCAAAAGAGGAGCCCTGCTAATGAGAAATTATGGGAGGTACTCTTTATTTTGGAAATCAACCAATTATTATCAATAAGAAAAGCAAATCAAGATGGAGCATTGCATTGTTTGTTGGAATTGAATGAATTCATGTTATAGAAGGTTCATGGGCATTGTTGTCATAATAAATATAGCTATTAATAGAGACAGAAAAGATAATTTCATGGTCATTGCTTCAAAAATATTCCTTGTAACAATAAGAGGATGCTAATTAGCTTGAGGTGCTATGAAAGTCTCATTATTAAGGATTTAAACAAATTCACATAAGCAAGAAATGCAAAGCAAGATGAATGATTACTTTTGCTGATGGAAGTATGTATATTAAGAGTTTCAATGATGTTTAGATTTGTTTGATTTAATTAATATACTAGGTTGTTAAGCCACATATGTTAATTTCATCATCAATATATTCAAATGTGGGTTACAACCAAAAGAGGAGCCTTGCTAAATAGAAATGATGGGAGGTACTCTTTATTTTGGAACTCATCCAATTATTATCAATAAGAAAAGCAAATCATGATGGAGCAGTACATTGTTTGTTGGAATTGAATGAATTCATGTTATAGAAGGATTATGGGCATTGTTTTTACAATAAATATGTTCAATAATAAAGACCCAAAAGATAATTTCATGGTCACAGCAGGAAAAGTAGTACTTATAACAACGAGTGGAGCCTAACTAGCTTGAGGTGATAAGATAGTGTCATTATTTAAGCATTAAACAACTTCACATTAGCAACAAATGCAAACCAAGAAGAATGACCGCTGTCGCTGATGGAAATATGTACATTTAGCATTTTAATGGTGCTTTGATTTGTTTGATTTAATTAATATACTAGGTTGTTTAGCCACATTTGTCAATTTCATCATCAATGTATCAAAATGTGAGCTTGGAACTAAAAGAGGAGCCCTGCTATTTAGAAATGATGGGAGGTACTCTTTATTTTGGAACTAAACAAATTATTATCAATAAGAAATGCAAATCAAGATGGTGGACTCCATTGTTTGTTGGAATTGAATGAATTTATGTTATTGAAGGTTCATGGGCATTGTTTTTGTAATAAATATAGTCGTTAGTAATTACACAAAAGATAATTTCATGGTCCTTCCATAAAAATAGTCCCTGTAATTATGAGCAGAGCCTAATTAGCTTGAGGTGATTAGAAAGTCTCATTATTTTGGAATTAAACAACTTCACATTAGTACGAATGGCAAAGCAAAATGAATGATTGCTTTTGCTGACAGAAATAAGGAGATTTAGAGTTTCAATGGAGTTTAGCTTTCTTTGATTTAATTAATATTCACGTTTGTTTCTAGACATTTGTTAATTTCATCATCAATGCATCAAAATGTGTGCTTTGAATCAAAAGAATAGCCCTGCTAACTAGAAATGATGAGAGGAACTCTTTATTTTGGAACTCATCCAATTATTATCAATAAGAAAAGCAAATCATGATGGAGCAGTACATTGTTTGTTGGAATTGAATGAATTCATGTTATAGAAGGATTATGGGCATTGTTTTTACAATAAATATGTTCAATAATAAAGACCCAAAAGATAATTTC